>JARKIB010000686.1:0-40733 GCA_029378385.1 Mycena metata
CGGAGAACGTCAGCAAGGATATCGGTGGTGACGTGAGGTATCTGGTGGAACGGGATTGGGAGCTGGGGAAGGTTCGGAGAATCAGCAAGGATATCGAGGACGAGAGTCAGGTGGAGGGATTGAAAGGCGACGACGAACAGGGGAACGATCCAAAGGACGCAACGATGATAACGATGCCATTGAGATGAGCGAGGATCGGTGGTAATTTAGAGGACGTACCGGAGGACGAAGAGGAGGGAGATGAGAAGGAGTCAGAGGAGGGGAGTGAAGCTGATCCCGAGGAGCAGCTGGGCGACTTGGACGCATCGGACCCGTCAGCAGTGGACGAGAAGTTGTGGGGCGACGAGCAGGGCCCGCAGAATTCGGCGGAGAAGGACGACAAGACGAACAAGATCACTCGGAGGAGAAGTCGGGAGATTCAGAGGTTGTCGCAAAGGAAGGGAGCAGAAGTCGCAGCAGAAGGAGAAGAAGGAGAGCGGGGAGCAGCCGGCAGACGAGGAGCCGCCTGAGAATGCGGAGGACGAGGCGATGGCGGACGAGGAGCAACAGGAGGATCGTCCGGATGCGAGCGGCGCGCCAATGGAAGACTACATCCAAGATGCGAATACTCTCGATTTACCGGACGACCTGGATCTGAATCTGGGTGAGGAGATGCCGGACGAGATGGAGATGGAGGATGGGCCCGAGGATGACGCGATGGATGAGGATGAGGCTGAACCGGCGCCAGATACCGATTCATCGAAGGACCAGACGAACCGCGATGAACCACCTGCTGAAGACGCTCCAGATCAAATGGAAGGCCAGGAACCCGAGCCACCAGTTCAATCGGCTGAACCGGCGATGATAAGGAGACCCTGAAGACGAGGAGTCCACAGACGATCATGCTGTCGCGCAACCCGACGTCACCGCAGGCGAAGGCGAGGTCGACCCGAACAACGAAAAGAATGAGGAGGGCGGCGAGAGTGCGGCGACGGGTCAAGCCGGTAGCTCTGCAGGAGTTGCTGGGCAAGACAGCGCAGCTGAAGAGAAATCAAAGGATGACGAAGGGTGCGTCCGCTTGTTTTGTGCAATTCCTCGTTTCTGATTCAATACGCAGTGCCCCGCAACTCAGCGAACCAGCACCCGAGCCGCCTGCGGTGTCTTCCGAGTCTCAAGTCGCCGGCACGTCCGCCGATGGCCCACAAGAGGGGCACGCGCAGTCGCAAACGGACATGCAGCTTGCCAGTAACCCGTTGCGCAGTCTCGGCGACGCGTTGAAGGAATTCGGCAGCGGTTCGACCAGATCCTGGACGCCGAGCAGAGTGACGCACCGCGCGAACAGCCCATGCCCACCGACGAGGAGGTGGCTGATGCTGAATATTTGCGTCCTGACGACGCTGATCACGACATGCAAGCCCTTGGCCCTGCCGGCGAAGAGCAAGTTGCGAAGCTGAATGAGCTTACGCTAATCGACGCGGAGCAGGAGGGTGACAAAACCTGCTCCCATGGAGGTCGATGCTCCTTTGCACGCAGAAGACCATCAAAAGCCATCTGAGATCCAAGCTCTTCACGAGGGCGCCTCTTCCTCCATGGAAAGCCGTGAAGACGTAGACGGGGCGATTGTCCATGACGCGCCACGCGACTCGGCGGGACGAACAGCACCATCGGATTATTCGGCGTCCAAAGCCGACGTGGACATGGAAGAGGACAACACCGTCGAGCTCGAGTTACGCCAATGGCAGGCGAGCGGGATGCCCGATGAGGCCGCGGAACGTATCTGGCGCCTGTACGAATCCCTCACACATGATCTTGCGTACGCGCTCTGCGAACAGCTGCGTCTCATCCTCGAGCCGACCCTCGCCACGCGCCTCAAGGGCGACTACCGCACCGGCAAGCGCCTGAACATGAAGAAGATCATCTCTTACATCGCGAGCGACTATACAAAGGACAAGATCTGGCTCCGGCGCACGCGGCCCAGCCAGCGCGAGTATCAAGTCCTCATCGCGCTCGACGACTCCAAGTCGATGGCGGAATCGCACTCGGTGCACCTCGCGTTCGAGACGCTCGCGCTCGTGTCCAAGGCGCTCAGCCGCCTCGAGGCGGGGGACGTAGCGATCGCGAAGTTCGGGGAGCAGGTGGATGTGCTGCATGGGTTTGACGGGGGCCCGTTTACCGACCAGGCGGGGACGCAGCTCATGAGCGCGTTCCGGTTCGATCAGAAGGCGACTGATGTGCTGGCGCTGGTGGAGACGAGCTTGCGGGTGCTGGATGCGGCGCGGGAGCGGCGCGCGATGGGGTCGGCGTCGGCGGCGGATTTGTGGCAGTTGGAGATCATCATCTCGGACGGGATGTGCCAGGACCATGAGCGGTTGCGCACGGTGTTGAGGCGGGCCGAGGAGCAGCGGGTAATGATTGTGTTCATCATTGTTGATTCGTTGCATTCTGCGACGACGGCGACGGCGGCGAGTGGTGCGCGGAAGCCGGCGGTGCAGGGGTCGATCCTGACAATGGACAAGGCGGAGTACAAGAATGTTGACGGGCGGATGGAGTTGCAACTGCAGCGGTATCTTGATTCATTCCCCTTCGAGTACTATGTGGTGTTACGGAGCGTTGAGGCCCTGCCTGAGGTGTTGGCGGGGACACTCAGGCAGTTCTTTGAGCGGATTTCCGAAGAATAGATTATATGAATTCGTTCAAACATTTTTGCCCCGTTCAGCATATGATCTCAGCCTACTGAACCTCTTGTGGGACCTTTTTGCAAGATGGCAAAATAAAAATAACAAAAAGAGGAAGAAAGAAAACCGTCCTTCCGTCAGGTTGGCCGATTTTGCGCCTCGAGTGGCGGATTCGTCGGGGTGCTCACTAGCGCTCACTGAGGCTCAGCGGGTGCTTATTGTACGTGGAAATTGAATGGATAAGGAATGTCCGAAGTATATATGCGAACGATCGACATCCCAACTTGACACCGTTCTTCGAGCGTGTCAAGGAGCTCGTTGCGAAACCGGATGTACTCAGTATCAAGCCGTTGCCGAGGAGAGGATGACGGCGAAAGCCAGGGAGGACGTGGACAGCAGAGATGGTACATGTTGATTGTGCAATATAAGGGTTCAGGGATACACACCAGCCGACACACGCTCCCCACTGCACCGCGGGGATTCCCCCGGTGACGAAGGAGACCAACGCCTGGAACATGTCACTCCTATGTTTGGCGAAATGGACCAGGGAACACACAGGCGCCAGTGCGTTGGAGAACGCTTGAGGTATGGTTCGGTGCGTGGAAGAACCGCGAGGTTAGGTTTGGGTTGTATTTGGGAAGCGCTCCGGCGCCAATCACGCCCGCCTAATGCAGGTACGCTACCTCTCACATCTCAAAAAGGAAAGATACTGCTAACGTTTTGTATATTCACGCATAAATTTGACCACGATGGTCGGAAGAGTATATGAAGAGTAAGGCCGGAATCAGGACACCCCGACTTTGCTCCGCCGGTGTTCCGATACTTTCCGTGCCGAGTATCCACGAGGCGCCGTTTCCTTTAGAAAATTTGGGAATGAAAGAGTCGCGTCGAAGTGGGAATGAGGTTTTGCAGCGAAGCTGTCGAGTTATTTGTTGAATCGGGAAGCATATGCATTTATCCGGTGCGCGCACTTACAGAGGTGACAAAGCTGTGCAAAGCTGTGCCACCCAAGATAAATGCAGTCAACGTCCACCTCGACGGACTCGACTCCCGCCTCCGCCGCTACTTCTTTATCAAATCCCTCTTCCGCCAGCTCCACCCGGCAACAAGCTTTGGTACGTTTGCGTAAGGAGAGGCAAGAGATACAAGTGTGCACATTCACTATAATTAGGAGTATTTCCCCTAAACCCTGCCAAGGATGCTCTCCAGGTTGCTACCCGTGCAGCAGCTTCCACTCGCTACTTGAAAGCAGACCATTCCTCCCCGGAAGTACGCCCCACAGTGCCGGCACCGTTTTGCCTGTCTTAACATGCAACCAGGCCGAGAAGAAAACGGATGAGATGTTTGAGAAACTGGAGGCTTGTTTACAGGCTGTCAGGGAGCCATACTTGGTGCAGTTAGCGGAGTGGGAAAATAATTTGTCGGCCGAAGACAAAGGTGTGTACTGTTTCGTTTTTTCATGCCCAGTCTGATAGTTTTCCTTCGGGCCATCTTCTATATACTGAGGAGGAGCTTCAGGCAATGCAGGAGAAGGTTGGGGATGTCGATTGCTGTTGACATTTTTACACTACGTCCATCCTCCCCCAATGTCCATCTTCTGCTGTCCTATCCAGAGTTCGTTTGAAGACAAGAGGGACAGCAATTCAGACCACAATACGCTTGACAATACAGGCCACAATATCCCGAGATTGTTCGCGTCGAAACTAAATGGTCGAGAATCGGGGCGATATGCAAAGAGAGGAGGAGGGGAGTGGTTCACCCGAGCATGAAGCCCAAACTGAATAGAAATCGGCGTCGGCACCCCCAATATTTCTGTCGGCAAGCATTCACCGCTCGCCAGACCCGTCGACTTCGTCCAGAGAAGGTGGATAGCACGTACTGCGCGGCTGACGAACGAACTCTGCCGGCGCGCTCGAGCGCAGCGTGCATGACGAACGAGTGCGGAGGAAGGACCCGGCGGTCAGCGGGGAGTGTGGACGAAGTGGGCCGGGAGCCAGAATTTTTCTTCTTCCTTCTTCCGTGCTGTCTTGTGCGGTATACCGGTAGGACGACGTTGAGTGAGGTGAGCGCATCGGCGGCGTCTCAAGATGCAGGTGACCACGGCGAGGGCGAGCGCGACGGCGATGCGAGATCGGGGCGCGCGTCGGAGGGGAGCAGGCGCGCGCGCTTTGGACCAGTCACTTGGAAATAAATTAGGAATGAAGAGGAGGAGAGGCCAACCATGCACGACGATGCTGCGACTCGGAGACCGTTGAGGAGCGACAAAGAGGACAAGGACAGATCGGGAGTGAGGTCGAAGGAGCATAGGTTCGAATCCGTCAGGAATGTCGCTTTTTTTTCTTTGTACATTCTAGCTTCATCGCAGTCTGAATCTGAACTGATGTAAAGAAAGATTGCTATAGCAAGATTCGTAGCTAGTTCCTTACAAATCGTGGTGCTTGTATTTTGAATCGCCCCGTTACGTCTTGACCAAAGCACCGGGCTGTCCAGAATAGCTCTTGTTGACGAGTACTTAGTACTTAGCTCGTGTACCTCACTTAACTCGGACCCGTCAAAACAAATTGCGCGTTGAACGCCACAGGAGACGGCCTCGTCGGGGTTGATGCTTTTGTTGGGCTCCTTGCCGTCGAAGAAGTCCGGCACGGGCTTGACGATACGGAGCATACAGGTGGAGCCACCGACGAGCCTTGTCGATATTGGAGTCCCGGAGGACCTTGTCGACGGGCTCGAGGGTGCTGCGGAAGAGGTCCGAGTCGCCGGGCACGGGTGAGCGCGGTGTAGAAGTCGATACCCTCGAAGAGGGAGTCAATCTCGATGGGGGTCTGCGCGGCGGGGAAGAGGGTGCACTTGGCGCGCTCGCAGGCGGTACGGTACGGACACGGCGGAGAGCGCGGAGGTTGAAGGAGAGATCTTGAGAGAGAGAGATTTAGTTCCACGGTCCACCACACAAGAATCTTGCGCTTAAACTCCTACGCAAAGTGGTTGACAAGTCGGTTGTCAAAGTCCTCGCCCTCATAGCTCTGACGGTGCAAACCTTTACTGAGCACTTGAAGAAGGGCCCGGGGCTTCATTTAGTACGCGGATGGTTGATGCTGGACAGCGGGTGGATTTGGGGTGGATGGTGTGAACAGCTCTCGGGCCGAAATAACCCGGCCTGACATTTGCTCACAACGATCAAACCACGATAGGGGTCTGTGAAAACTCTCATACTCAGGCTGGTTTCGAGCCTAGATGCAGTCCACCTCGACGAGCTCGATTCACTCGTCCTCTGCTTGGTCAATGACTACTTCAACTCCTATTTCATCGCCCTCATCCCGCGAGCAAGCGCTTGTACGTCTCCGGGAGGAGAGGCAAGCCATCCAGGTGCGCACATTCCCTGATTACAGGAGTTTGCCCTAAATCCTGTCAAGACTGCTCTCAGTACTGCTGTTCGTGAAGCGACTGCAAGTCTGCGGTTTGTTCCCAATTATTCCTCCCCGCAGGTACGCCCAACACTGTCCACCGTTTTGGCTGTCTTAATTAACATGTAACCAGGCTGAGAAAAAGACAGCCCAGCAGTTCAAAGAGCTCCAAGCCTGTATCAAGGCAGCAAGGGAGCCTTACTTGCTCAAATTAGAGGAGTGGGAACAGAATTTGTCGGCCGAAGACAAGGGTGTGTACTGTTCCCCTTTTCATGCCCAATTCTGATAGTTTCCTTCAGAGCATATATTATATACAGAAGAAGAACTCCAAGAGATGGAGGAGCAGGCGGGGGATGTGTGTGACGGCTGTTGAACGTTTCACATTGTATCCATCTTCCTCATCGTCCATCCTAGCGAGAGTTCGAAGACAACAGATACAGCAATTCACACCACAATATCATAACTTGAAGATTGTACAGTAAGATATCTCTAATGATACAACAAGAAGAATAAACCGCGAGATCTACCCTTCATCCATCACAGCGTCGCCGTCTTCCTCGGCGATCTGTGCAGCACTCCACCACGACGTAGGACCCAGTCCCTGTTCTGCCATTGACGCCTGCAGCAAAAATGAGCTGGAACGACAAGTGCCAGGGAGGAAACGAACGGTGATTGTGAACGGCGCACGAGCCTGGACTTCGCGAACCACCTGCACGCCGTCCGCCATCTTGACGGGGCCCGGCTCGTCGTCGTAAAATTCGTCGGCCTCGACCCGGACGCGAACTACCTCGCCCTTGTCGATCCACATGCGCTCCACCGTCGGGCTGTCGAGCAGCTCGTTTTGTTTTAATTCGGAGTTGGGCAGCCAGAAGTGCGCGCGCTCGTTAGGATCACTAGGGTTGCGTCAGGCTGAGAATAAGGATGTGGTGGTTGAACCGCGCACAAGGCGTTTGGGAGCGGGAGATATGGCAGGGGGACGTAGATGTCGTCAAAAAAGCCCAAGGATACTGTGCTTGAAATGAAAAGATGGAATGATAATAAGAAGACAAGCAGTTCGCACATCGGATGCCATTGTGGTCCGACGACATGACCTTCGCGAGCAGGACTTCGGATTGGAATGGCCGGAAAATCACCATTCGGAATACGACTGGCGCGTCGTTTCAGGAAGCATTGGACAGCTTGACGCTAGAAACGAACCTTTATACCACAGGAAACCATCCCCATACCGCACCTTGCCCTCCCCGGCCTCGGTGAGGTCGAATACACAGATACAGAGCCCGACATCATGCAGAATGCGGTTCGCGTATTTTTTGTTCAATTCAACGATTATTGCCTGTTCTTGAGGTCCTCCAAAATCCGAAGGGTGGACGGCCACCGTGTCCTTCAGGATCGCGAGGTTGAACATAGACCGTGGTCGAAGCTAAAGAAAGGCACTTCGGCTAGCAGCTTACATCATCCACAAATGATCCATCAATATTTTTTTCGGCGGCAACTTCGCGGCAACACCCTTCGCACTCCCTGCTCCTGACGCTACCACGGCCCTTTTGCAACTCGCGCGCGGGGACGAGGTCACCAAGTATCGCCCAGCTCTAATCGCGTCTTGCCGCAATGTCTGATGTTCCTGCGCCTGCTCCACCGCCAAAGATTATCCCAGCCAAATCATGGCAGCATTTCGTCGCAGGAGGGTGCGGCACCTGGTCCCCCCCCTTGGGTTTGAGCTAAATTTCCCTCAAGCTTGGGTGGGATGTGTGGCGCTATCGTGACCAGCCCTTTTGACGTCGTGAAGACGCGACTCCAATCGAGTCTTTTCCAAAAACACCCGACCGTATCTATGGCAGGTGGGGCCGGGGCGTATACCGCGCCGCGCACAAATTTGTTCTACAATTTCGTAGAGACCGGGCACATACTTCGGCAAGTAAAGAGCGTGTTTACTGGTATCCTAATTTATGCCCTGTGCAGGGACATCTACCGAGACGAATCTCCTCGCGCATTGTTCAAGGGCCTCGGCCCCACCTTGGTCGGCGTGATACCAGCTCGTTCAATAAATTTCTTCACGTATGGAAACGGCAAGCAAATAATCGCCAATAAATTTAACGACGGTCGGGAAAGTACCTGGGTACATCTCTCCGCTGCTGCCATCGCCGGAGTCATCACTGGAACCGCGACAAATCCTATTTGGGTTGTCAAGACACGCTTACAACTCGAATCTAGTGTTCGCGGAGCACTTGGGGCGCCTCTTGGCGGCAGCTGGCCAACAATCAAGACGATTATGAGGGACGAGGGCATACGCGGCTTTTACAAGGGCTTAAGCGCAAGCTACCTCGGAGTGACCGAAGGAACGATCCAATGGGTTCTTTACGAACGACTAAAACGAATTACCGCTGGGACTGAAGGCAAGGGCGGAGTACAAGAGTGGGCGGGTATGCTGGGAAGCGCCGGGACGGCGAAGTGTGTAGCGAGTCTGATCACATATCCTCATGAGGCGCGTCCCATTTTTTTTTCTCCCGCTTTTATTCCTGCTAACATACCACCAGGTGATTCGGACGCGACTTCGACAACCGAAAGTAGATGGCGTGCTGAAATACACGGGCCTCATGCAAACATTACGTCTCGTTATCGCAGAGGAGGGTGCACGGAGTCTCTACGGCGGCCTTAGTGCTCATCTCATGCGTGTTGTCCCAAACGCAGCGGTCATGTTCTCGATATACGAGGGAATATTACGATGGGAGTCCAAGTAAGCCCCGCCCGAGCTTTTATCGGTCGCTTGCTCTCTCTGTGGTCCCATGCACCTCTTTATGACCCACCAAAATTATATCTTCGTCCCGCAGGGGACGCTCGGAACAAGCAAATCCGAGTCCGCCGTGCTAGGCACCACCTCACCTCATTTACAGGTCTTCGGGCCTTCATGTATTCTAGACAATTACACTACATCCAAGTATTATACACATTACTATTGCTTGTACAAACCTTCCATTCGACTTGCGTCTCGCCAAGGTCGATAAATAGGGGCAAACGTGTGGGAAATCACAATGGACTGTGAAATCAACATCGCCATACATCGCGTCCTGACCCACACCGCCATGGCCGATCGCTCTCGACGCGAGCAAAAGTCCAAACTCGAGAAACTCGCGGAGTATAAGCGCGCCAGAGAGGGAGGGGGGCGCGTCAGGAAGGTCAGAAGCGCGTCCTCTTGTCGCATCGCTCTTTTCATTCATGTACGCGTGTAGGAGGAAGATGGGGCGATTTACGACGAGGTCTCAGAAGACCAGTACAGGAGCGTCGTGCGAGGAAGGCTTCAAAAAGATGACTTTGTTGAGGACGATGGCGTGGGCGGTTACGTCGACAATGGCATGGAGGAGGACTGGGATGGTGCTAACGAGGAGGAGCCAAGCTCGGATGAAGACGCCCCCAAGAAGAAGAAGGGTGAGTGCCTGCGACAACTTACCATACTTACGGTTCCAACGATGGTTCATAGGGAAAAACGCGTCGAAGGCCAAGGCGAAGCCACCGCCAGTCAAGCCGCCATCCATCAGCGCGTATCGTCCAGTTGTATCGAAGGAACAGGAAAGCGACTTCATGGCGTCCCTGCTGGGTGAACTGGACGCTGTCCCTGTCGAGCTGCCATCCGTTCCTAGATCGCGGAAACGCAAGCCTTCGCCGTACCGGAGTACTCGATCCTACGCAGACACGTCCTCAGACGGTCCCATCGAGCAGAATATCTCCAGCGATGATCTCGAATTCAGTCCCCAGAAAAAGATCAAGACGGATGTCGACGGTATCACCCCTGCTGCAGACCGATTGGCGTATCTCGACATGCAGAGCTCGGACGGCTTCAATTCAGGTTACGAAGACATCGACATGGACTCATTCATGGCCGACGATTTAGACATTGAGGACGATGCCATGCAGGTCGACGAGAAACCGGAGAAGAAGGAGGCGAAGAAGGAAGTGGATACAGCGCCCGCCTGGCTCTCTGTCTACGACTCTCTTCCTGCCAGCGCTCCAGATGATCAGCTGGGACCTCTTTCTTCCTCATCGACGATACAGTCCAGCAACATATCAGCCCTCGAACCGGATGGGTCCCTCCACTTCTTCTGGCTCGAATACCTCGAGAATGACGGCCGCCTGTACTTTGTCGGTAAACTGAAAGACAAGGTTACCAACACGTGGGTATCCTGCTGCATCACCGTCGAGAACATGCAGCGCAATATTTTCGTCTTGCCCCGAACCAAGCCCGATGAGTTTGGCGAGGTTCCCGAGCTACAAGAAGTTTATAGCGACTTCGACATGCTGCGTTCGAAGACCGGCGTCAAGTCGTGGAAGGGGAGATTCGTCAAGCGCAATTATGCGTTCGGGGAGTCGGACGTGCCCCGAGAGGAGACCCAGTGGCTGAAGGCTGTTTATGGATTTAACGGTATGGCACGAACGTCCCAGCTCTTCCCACTTATTCATTCGTCTTAGAACCTGAGATACCCATCACGGACGCCAACCCCAGTCCCAACATCGCCAGGATATTTGGGACGAACACCACCGCCTTTGAGCTACTCGCCCTCAAGCGGAAAATCATGGGTCCCTGTTGGCTTGTCATAAAAAATCCGAAAATAGAAAATAAGAGCGTAAGCGTGCCTTCCTGTTAGCGATATATTGCTCATCTTTCGCCTAGTTTTCTTGGTGCAAACTGGAAGCCACCGTAACAGATCCCAAGGACATAAATCCATTTCCGGATACCGACAAGAATGCCCCGAAGGATACGCCGCCGTTGACTATCATGAGTCTCAGCGTTCGTACCATCGTGAATCACCATGAAAATAAACGCGAGGTCGTTTGCACCACGGCCAGGACTTGGCACAACAGTACGACCTCTTTCGTTGAGACGCAACTTGTTTTTTAATCAGTCATACGTGCGCAGTGCTTATTGACGATACCAAGACCCCGGAGGAGCTCCCATGCACGGTTCAGACGTTCGTCCGGCCACTCGACAAGTTCCCCCCAAACTTCGAAGCGCAAGCAATGGCGAATGGCAAGGGAGCCATCTCACCCATGAAGAACGAGCGAATGCTGCTCAGCAGTCTCCTCAGTACGTTCAAGACCGCGCGCCTTTAATTTCCCGATTCTTAGTATCCCTTAGACGCCATTTACCGAGCAGATCCCGACATAATCGTTGGCCACGAATTCCTCGGTGTTTCGCTCGACGTTTTGCTTCATCGCATGAAAGAACTGAAGGCCGATCATTGGTCGCGACTAGGACGTTTCCGTCGTTCCAAGTGGCCTTCGATTGGGAAACAGGGCTCAAACCTCAGGTTTCTCAGCGGGCGACTTTTGTGCGACCTCGGCAGCGATGGTGCCAAGGTCCGTTTAATCTCTCTTCGTTCCGGGTATCGCTCACCCGTGTCTAGACGATGATCTCCTCCACGACATGGTCGCTGACGGAAATGTGCAAGACTCATTTGAAGCGCAGTCGACAAGATATCGACCCTGACGATACTGCGAGTTACCTGGAGGGCTCCGTCAGCAACCCCGACCGAATGCTAACCTTTGTTCGTCATTGCGAGCTCGATGCCCATTTCCACATGGCCATCGCCGCGAAGGTGCAGATGCTACCGTTGACCAAGCAACTCACAAATCTCGCCGGCAACTCTTGGTACGCCCTCCTCCGATTCTCTAACCATTCTCTCATTCCTTTCCAGGAACAAAACTCTGAACGGTGGTCGTGCCGAGCGAAACGAATACATTCTTCTCCATGAGTTCCACCGCCTGAAGTACATTTGCCCCGACAAGACGTGGGGTAAAAAGTCGAAGCCTCCTCCGGAGGTCGAGGACGAGGAGGGCGGTGGCAAGTCGACCAAAAAGAAGCGCGACAAGTATAAGGGTGGCCTTGTTTTTGAACCGAAGCGTGGCTTATGGGACAAATACATCCTCGTCATGGACTTCAACTCGCTGTACCCAAGCATTATCCAGGAGTTCAATATCGACTTCACGACAGTTAATGTCGACGAGGAGTTTGTGCGTTCCGAGATATTCTTTTTCTCCTCGATCTCATTCGCTTGTATAGAATGACGAGGGCGAGGAGAAAATCCCCGACCCGCCGGACAGCAAAGTCGCCCAGGGCGTCTTGCCCCGTTTGATTGCGACTCTCGTCAATCGACGTCGCAACGTCAAAAAGCTAATGAAGGAGAAGGGTCTCTCTCTTGTGAAGCTCCAGCAGGTGGGCCGAATCCATTTAGTTACCTTAATCTGTCACTGAAATATTCGCTTCAGTACGATATTCGGCAACAGGCACTCAAGCTGACCGCCAATAGTATGTACGGGTGTCTAGGTTTCGAGTACTCTCGGTTCTACGCCCGGCCGCTCGCTGCTCTCACCACCTTCAAGGGTCGTGAAATTCTCACCCGTACGAGAGAGTTGGCAGAAGGCATGGAGCTCGATGTGAGTGGATCCAATTGGCCACTGCACACTCTCATCTTTGATAGGTCGTCTACGGCGATACTGACTCTGTGTTCGTGAACACGAATGTCGTCGAGCTCGACCAGGCAATGATGATCTCCGACCGCTTCAAGCGGGCTGTGAACGAGCAATACAACCTGCTCGAGATCGATTTGGATGGTATCTTTCAGCGGCTTCTGCTTTTGCAGAAGAAAAAGTACGCTGCCCTCAAGGTCGAGGAGGGCCAGAAGACGTCGACGGAAGTCAAAGGTTTGGACATGAAGCGGCGAGAGTACTGCGCCTTGTCCAAGAACGTGTCGCAGTGGGTATACATACATTCGATGTTTCTACCTCCTCACCCTTCGTAGATATGTTTTGACCCAAATCCTCTCCGGTGATGCGCAAGAAGATGCGGTGCAGAACATCCACGACTACCTGGCCACCGTGGGTCAAAATGTGCGTGAGGGAAAGGTCAAGCTGGATGAGTTCACCGTCCACAAGGTCGGTCTGCTTTCCGACATCGAGCGCGACCAAGCTCTTTTAACTAAATGGTGACAGCGTTTGGGTAAAAACCCAGAGGATTACCCGGACGCGAAATCGCAGCCTCATGTTCAGGTCGCGCTGCGCATGAAGCTGCGCGGAGGTGATGCACGACATGGGGATGTCATCCCCTACGTCTTCTGTATCGCAGAAGGCGAGCAGACCGCGAAGACTGCGCAGGCCGATAGGGCTAGGCATCCCGATGAATTCAGGAAACCTGATTCGGGACTGAAACTTGGTTCGTCGTGTACGCTGGATTTCTTGCATGAATTAACTGTGCCCCTAGATTTCGAGTATTATCTGGGCCATCAAGTCCTTCCCCCGATCGAGAGGTTGTGCGAGCCAATCGAGGGCACGGACCGGTCGAGGTTAGCGGAGTGTCTGGGTGGGTTTATTTTTCGCGTTGCGTGCTTATCCTCACCGCGCCATGCTCTCGTAGGTTTGGATCCCTCGCGCTACAAAGCCGCGGCGGCCAACTCGGTCGACGAACCGAGCTTCTCTACACTCGACTCGCAGATGACGGACAGCGAGCGCTTCAAGGACGCCTCGCCCTTCATCATTAGGTGTCGGAAATGCAAGGTCGAGGCTCCCTTTGCTCCGATACACGACCGCGAGGTGCGTTCCTATCCGTTTCCCGCGCATTTGCTTACACCTCCGTTCCTCCAGCACTCAATCCTCCACCCCACCGGCCTTGCCTGCACCGAGTGCAAGGAGAAGATCAGCGCAGGGAGCTTGCAGACGCAGCTGGAGACGCAGATCCGGGACCACATCGCGAAATACTACGAGGGGTGGACGGTGTGCGACGATACCGCGTGCGGGCACCGGACGCGGAAGATGGGCGTGCGGGGGCGGAGGTGTTTGCAGACGGGGTGTAGGGGGAAAGTCGTTTTTGAGGCACGTTTCTTTCCTTCGTGAGGCAAATCCGGAACTAACAACACTTTCTAGTATTCGGATGCACGGTTATACAACCAGTTACGATACTATGGTTCCCTCTTCAATGCGGAGAAGGTCACCAAGGCTGTCGCGGGGTCGACGCATACAGGTACGGCCTCTCTTTTCTCTCCTTAACAAACACTCACCTCCTTTTCACCCAGAGGCCGTCAACGCCGTCGTCCTCTCCAACCTCCCGTTCTTGCACTCCATGGCGGCGTGCGTGGAGCGCTATCTAGACCAGTCTGCTCGGCGATGGGTGGAGCTGAGTACCATTTTCTCGTTTATGAACGTGTAGCATATGTTCAGGTGTTGTTGTCATATTCTGCTATGTTGTACTATAACCATTGGAGAAACCATGTATTGAGAAGGGCATGCCAGGCCGACAGCAGTGGGACAGAGGGAGTCCAGACCTCGTTACTGAGCTCTTTTGGTCTTGCCGGTCAGACGACGTCTTGCGCCGCGACGCAGTCTAGCAGTCGGCCCACCTGCGTGCGCTAGACGACGTTCTCGGTTTCAACACAAGTAGCGTTTCTTTCAGGCTTTGACGCAGATTTTGGTTCCGAGAAAATTACGAGTATTTTTGATGCAATCAAAATCTCGTTCTTTTAACAAACAAAAGGGGGGTCAGAATGCAAAGTTTTTTCATTGTCGCACGAAAATTTGGAATGCTCAATGGTGGCTGTGTTGAATGCAAATTAGTGGCAGTGCTTAGGCCCTCCGGGCATCCCTGGTACCTCTTCCCAGACCCTGTAGCATACAAACATTCATATCTTTTTTCGTGGCTCACGAGTCTCGCGCGGCCTCGTTCCTCGGCCTACTCGCCTCAGTCTCGCGCTATGAGAATTGCAGTCTACCCCTAACCCTATCCACATACCGACCAATCAGGGAGCGACATCAGGTTAACCGATTCATTATTTGGGAATTTAAATTTATCCTGAAAAGGAAGTGCTACGATCGGAGGCATCAATCCATGATGGAATTTCGTGTTTTAGACCTGGTAATGGTACCAGGAATTAGTGGCAGTGCTTAGGAAGATTTCAACCGTTGTTACCCTCATAGTGGCTGTACATTTGTTTACATTGCCGGTAAAGCCTACCCGGGTGCCCGAGCTTTGGTTTTCCTTTGTACCCGCTTGTTCTCGCTTGGTCGCGGCAGGGTTCGGCATCGACGTTCTCATTCTCCAATTTTCACTGACTGAACCTCTATCTGAAATTCGAAGCAAAGAAAAACCCCCTGCGAGGTCGAGCCGACCGGAGGTCAGGCGAGGCCGAGCGGCCCAACCTACCCTTGGGGCCGAGGCTAAGATTCAAAGCGAAAAAAAAATCCGCGCGTTGCGAAGTCAAGCCGAGCGACCCGAGCTGCCCCGAGAGCTTGAAGACATTCTTCCCCTTCTCGGCGAGGTTGAGCCGGCGCAGGTCGGGCGAGTAACGGCTTGATCCCATCGGGTCCGGCATGTTCAAGCCACTTGCAATTTTCTCTCCCCCAGAAGTGTATTTTATCACATACTTCTGTGTGTTTTCTTCCTTTTGCCCAAACTTCGCAGTGAAGTTCATACTCCCAACGACACCAGAGACCTAAAAATACGAGTTCTGCCGGGCACAGCCACGGCCCTTACCCCCAAGTTTGGTGTTGCTTGCAGATCAAATTCCCAAATTGGGAAGTGACGCTTGCGCGCTGCACCACATCTCACTGCGCGTTGCACGACGGCGGTTCGAGTATGGCCCCGTTTGAGCTTCCAAAGGCTATTGTTTCTGGTTTCAAAGACAAGATTGAATGCTTGGCTGTGCAAGGCAAATACAGTGTTTTATCGGTCCATTTTCCAAAGCTTTACGAGGGCATTTAGGCGACAGGTTATATGTCGGAACTGCAACTGGGAATCTCCACATTTACAGCATTGACGGTAATGGTACGACTCTGCTCCGGTTTCTCGTGTGTTCGTCTAAATCCTCGATAACAGGTGAGGTCGGGGACGAAGCAGCTACTCTGGTAGAAACCAAGAAAGGACTGGCCCGAAAAGCCATAGAACAGATCGGGTTTATCAGGGACATTAATTCCTTGGTCGTACTATCCGGCAGGTCTCAGTGGCTCGTTCGACTCTAAATATTCATTGGCGTTATAGAGTCGGCAGTCACCTTGTTTCCACTTCCTACCTTTTCCCCAGCCACCCCATTGCTCAAGGCTAAGGCGGCCTTCTCATTCGCAATTCATTCCGCCATCCAACATATTTCACCCGATACCCCGACAGGAGAATTCTCTAAACCTGCCCCAATACCCACTCTGATAACAAAGCTGGTCGTAGGATGCAGGAGAAAGGTCGTGGTATATTCTTGGAAGGATGGAGAACCGCAGGAAACCAAGGTGAAGGCCTAGGCTCCTTGTACCGTATTTATTTAACCAATATCAGGAAGCTCCGCTGCCGCATTCTGCTAGAGTGATCTCATTCTTGGACAAGGATACAGCTTGCTTTGCGTATTCTCCGACTGAGTACGCCATTTTCTCCATCCCCGCTATGACTGCAACAGAGATTTCCATCCCTCTACCTGTTACGGCTGCTGGGAGCGGGATGGCCGCATTCAGTGGACTGGGACTCGGGGGATACATGTCTCTTGGTCTTGGAGCGAAGCCAAAACCTGGGGCTATTCAGATCAGTGACTCCGAGGTCCTAATTTTAAAAGACAGTGAGTTCGTTTTATTTTCATCATCTACACCGTCTCAGAGCAAGCGCAGATGAGGGAATCTTCATTGGACGTGATGCAGCACCCTCAAGACCAGGGTCTATCGAATGGCCTGCTCCTCCAGAGGAGATCGGTATGCTTCTCCCGTTTTCCACTCATTTTATACTGACTTGGATTAAGCGTTTGTCAAGCCCTACATATTTTCAGTTCTTCCACCTGGCTCCATACCCCCGCCATCCACAAAGCCAGGTGCCGAGTCTTCCGGGACAGCCCCGCAGCCGACCATAACCCCAACGACCGTTGTCCAAATCCGTTCTTCGACGTCCTTGCTGCCTACACAAACGCTTTCGTTCCCCTTCAAAGACCCGTCGTCGTCGTCCTCTACCACCCCTCCAACGAATGCCTCCGTTCGGTTAATGACGGCTTCGTCTGGGGCTAAATCACCCCTCTTCCTTGTAACTACTCCGACGGATAGGACCGTCGCCGCCGCCGAAGGGAGCACGATATGGCAATTCAAGATGAAGTCCTGGGACGCTCAGATTGATGAATTGGTCGCTGCAGGACAATACGCTGACGCATTGACCCTCCTGGATACCATCGACGTCATTGCGCTCGCTGACAAGGTACAGATCACCGAGAGCCCTGTTATTGTGCTCATTTGTGTATACCAGGAGCAAAGAGCGACGCGAATACGCGGATTGAACGCCGTCTCTCAGTTTCGTGCATCCCAATTTGATACAGCGATCGACACGCTCATCGCCTTGGATGTCAATCCCGCTAAAGTGGTCGCACTTTACCCCGAAGCAGTCGCTGGTCGGTTGTCCGTACCGCAAGACGCTTGGATACCCTTATTCGGTGGACCCGCCCACATACCCGACGAAGAGTCGACTCCCTCCACTCCGAGTCCGACTGACTCGCCGAAAAGCGGAGACGATAATAGCCATCACAAACAGGTCTCGCCTGAGGCACTGGAAAGTCTGATTACCTCTGCCTCGGGTACCATTCGGGGTCGTTTCAAGACGGGGTTGGGCGCGTTCTTGCCTGCTGCGCTGAAGGAGGACGACCGAGCATCGATAACTCCTCCACGCAAGCCTAAGCAAACTGTGCATGGCAAGTGCAGAATTTTCGATTGTTGTTCTCCATTGATGGCCTCCCAGACGACCTGCCTCGATCCGTGGAGACTTTATTACGGTACCTCTCTGATCGTCGCCCCAAGGTCGGGAAAGCGTTGGCAGCAGTGGGCATCACACCCGCAAACCAGTCGCACGAGATTGCTTTCCTGTCGGAGACGTCCGTCGAGGATTTGTTTGCGCTGCCAAATGCCCCTCTGTCTGCACTCACTCCGGAACAACTCCTCCGCTTCGCTCAGATTGTGGATACGGCGCTGTTTAAATCCTACCTCCTCATCCGCCCAGGGCTCCTTGGCTCCTTGTGCCGCGTGTCAAATTGGTGTGAGGTTTCGGAGGTGGAAGAGGAGCTTCTGGCACGAAAGGTCTGCAGTCTGCTTGTCTCTTCCGGAGTCGTTAACCATATGTCCACCCAGAAATTTGCAGAACTTCGCGATCTGTATAACGGCAAAAAGATGCACAAGAAAGCCTTGGAGCTTCTCAAAAAGTACGTACATGTACTTGGGTAAAACGCACCGCTCACATCTCCGTAGCCTGAGCGAGCAAGAGACGGACATGGAGGACAAGCTTACGCCGTCGATATACTATCTCCAAAAGCTGGGACCAGAGCACCTGGATGAAATCTTCGCCTCGTCGCGATGGCTTTTTGAAAAGGACAGCTCCATGGCCTTTCAGGCGCGTCGGCTTTTTACTTCATTTCGCTGCGACTAACACCGTATTTCTAGATCTTCACCTCGGAGGACGTCGAGCTCCCTCGAGCATCTGTTGCTAATTACTTGGAGAGCATTGATCCTCTGTTATGCATCCGCTATCTTGAGTTCCTTATTGAAGAGCGCCGCGAGGAATCTACCGTCTCTCATGACCGATTGGCAGAGTTATACCTCAAGATGACGCTGGCGGCGAAGAAACGCAATGACAAAGGCGGGTCCATTGGTTTTTGACCAAATGAGGTATTGACTACACACAGACTGGTCGCAACACTACGCCAAGCTCTTGAAGTTCATCGATACTACCGATCGTTATAGAATCGATAGACTGTACAATATGATATCCTCGGAAGGTTTGCATCTTTCTTGGCGCTCCTCATCCTTCCCTCATGGTCCGCAGACTTGTTCGAAGCTCGCGCGATACTGCTTGGCCGATTTGGCCGGCACGATCAAGCATTAGAACTTTATGTTTATCGTCTGCAGGACTATCTGAAAGCCGAGCAGTGTGTCCCCCTTTCATCTAAAATTTGTTCCATCTTTGATCACGGTGCCCACAGACATTGTGCGCGCGTTTACCGTGCTGGCACAGAAACTTCCAATGTATACCTGACATTATTACGCATCTATCTCCGCCCCACCGCGAAGAGTACCTCCGACCTCCTGCAGCCTGCCTTGGAGCTTATCGCGCGACATAGCCCTCAGCTAGACGCCGTTGACACTCTCCAGCTATTGCCCCCCCTCGTCACGACGCAAGATATTCGTACCTTCCTCATTGGAGCCCTCCGGGCCCCCATATTTGATACCCGCGTTGTCCGGAATCTTACCAAGGCTCGCGGGGATCAAGTCGAGAGGAAGCTGATGGCTCTACAGACGCAGAGGGTGAAGGTCACCGATAGTCGAATGTGCGTAAACCCGTCATTTTCTGCGATTTAATGACCGAGCTCCGCCTATGTAGATGCCCGCAATGCCATAAACGTATCGGGAACAGCTTTATCGCGGTACATGCTCCCAGGCAAGTTCATTTACACGCTTTTCTAACCTGCGCTAAACTCTATTCACAAGGGGGGAGGTTACACATTATCAATGCCGGGAAGCATTTTCACGGCGACTGAATGAGACACGGCGTTAATACATTACTTCATTCGCCCAAACCCTTGGTCTTCTTGCTGCGCAGTGGCGAAATCGTAAACCTCGGTAACGGGTAGATATCTCCGTCTCCGCAATCTGCTTGGAAGGCCGGTCGGTAACATTGGATTTGAACTATAATACAAATGCACAGATGCTCTATGTAACAATGGTACAACACTATAATACGGGTTTTGTATAAATACAGTCTTTGGGGGAGCTATATGTTAGATATAGGCCCTTTTTTTAGCTCCTCGAACAACCTCCTTTACCGTCCGGAGCCAGTTAGCACCCTTTTCAAGTTGCTCTTGAGCTCCGTTGGTGCCAGTGTTAATTTTGCGCGATAATAGTCGACGGACTATGCGGGTATCCTCGTCTTCGTTCTCCGCCTGCGTTGCCGCTAGAGAGATGGACGAGCGGGCAGAGTACATCGAGGACAAGGAGGCGATGCTGGATTTAGTGGAAAGCTGCCCGGGCGCAACGAAGAAGTCATCGCCCAGTTTGGCATTCGAAGTCAAGCGAAGTTTCGCGATGGTTGCTTCACGTTTCTAGGTCGAAAGGAATAAGGAGACCCGAATAGAGAGAATGTCAGATAGACATACTTTGAGCGCTCTTTTGGCAACCCGCTCTGCCCGTGTTGCACAGCGATCAACGAGGGCGATGAAATGCTCCGCCTGTAAGCGAATATAAGCGACCGTTCCGAGGGAGAGGGAGGGCATTCTTTACCGAGGTGATGCATTCCCGGATGCAATCCAGATCCCGACCGGCAGCTTGAAGCGAGGCATGCGATGTTCGGAGGAGACCGTCTATCCAAGCATCGGCCGACAAGTCTAGGTCGACGATGGGACTGCGGGGAGCCTCCACTGCGACGGTAGCCGCGTCGTCGACTTGCTCGAGTATCACCTCCAGTTTTTGTGGCGCACTCACGGGCTGGTCCGTGGTGGGGAGCCCTACGAGTGAGAGGTCGAGCTTCCGCTTCATCCACGCCTTGAGCTTCGTCGTCCCACTCACTCTCTTCAGCGGCTTAGTAGACTCGACTGCAGTAATCCTTGCTTCTTCCTCAGTCTGAACCGGATGATTACCGGCGTTCAGTTCCTCGACGCTAGGCGAGGGGACGAGAACAATGCGCTCCGCTGACATGTTCCCCTCCTGCCATTGCGGCCAAGGCACAAGCTTATCGTCGAGAGGAGAGCTGGGGTCATCCGCATCCACGGCCGTTGTTTGGGAATCCTCCGATTCGCGATTGACGCGTCTCCGAGACGGGATCGGCGCGAGGCCGCGAGATCTCATGGCCTCCTCGACATCGCGACACGCACGCTCTAGCGTCACCTGCATCTTGTCCACATTCCTGCGCAGGATCTGCACGTCCTTCGTCGCCTCGTTCGTCATTGTGCGGTAGTGCGTCGATACAATGGCGGTTATATCGGCGGCTTCGCGGATGAGGTTGTCGAGGAAATTGAGGTGGAAAGGGGTCGCATTGTGGTTCTCGGAAGGCGATGTGAGACGCAGGTTGGCAAGGAGTTGCTCCGTTGAAGTGGAGATATCGAGGTTGTCGAGTAGAGACGCCTCGTCAGCGTCTCGAGCCGGGAGGGTGCTGGAGATCAATGAAACCAGGGAAGTTAAAGAGGCGGAGGGACGGATGGTGTGGGAAGAGAGGGACGAGCCCGAACGGAGATCCTCGAGTTGCTCCCCAAAAGCGGCGCGGAATTCGGGTTTACACACTTCCAGAGCTGTGAGACTATGACCATACGATCAGCAGCGACTCTAGGAGTATTAGATGAATGTACATACCCTCGCGCATTCCGGAGCTCCCTAACAGTGCCAGAGGTATCGCAGTCCAACAACAGTGCCAGCACTTCTATGCAAGTGCCTCGTTCGGCGGCGATGTGAATACAGGTCTCGTCTTGTTTGTCTCTGGCCGCCAGTGGAGTCCGGAGGTCATGGACAAGATGGTTGATGAATTGGTACAGAGAGATGCGCAGATCCGGACGGGCGTGAGGGAGGCGGCGAAGGGATTGCGCAAAGCAATGCAACGGTGTCCAATGCTCCTCGGCGGTGAACAAGGATGTAACGGCACCGGCACAGTATAGCGCGTCGACAATGGAGATAGAAGGATATTCCACAGAGGCACAGTAGTGAATGGCACTCCAACCGTTCGTATCCGGAAGGTTTACAAGTACAACAGACTGAGATTGGGATGGAGGAGTGGCCCGTTTAAATAACAAAGAGTGGAGAGTCGCGACATCGGAGGACAGGACGGATTGAATGAGAGTGGCGGTTAGTCGGGAAGATGATTCGCCCGAAAAGACGGATAGGGGAGGCGGCGCGAAGATGCGGGACGGCGAGAGCGCTGAGCTAGCAATGTGTATAAGGTGCTCAGAGTCTGCGGCAATTTTATTGCGGTCTGGAGACTACAAGACCGTTAGTTGACTCGTACATTAAGGAAGAGAGGCAGGTCATACCTGACTCTCCAGACAGCGATGCCGCCGAAGGGCAGTCTCACATAACCAAACAAGCTGGGGGTATGGTAAACCAAATTGGACGGAGGTGCGGTGGTTTCCGTCTCCCAAATCCGGACGTGCCCCGTGGCGAAGCTACATGAATATTAGTTGGAGCCCTTGGCAAAGCAGGAAAAATATCGCACCAATATTTGGACCACTTCGAGGCGACCGTCCCGGGCGGCATCTGTTTGGATGATTAGGTAAGGTCGTCGGGACGAAATAAGGGCACATACACATGAGCGGTGTTGCCCCATGCACATCTATGCCGTCCACCGACACGTATTCCGAGCTCTCCTCGAGGAGCACACGGACCGCCCCACTCATATTCAGCCACGCAGCCATTCCGAGCGGCGTTACCCCGCGGTATGCCATTTGTGGCGCGTTGAGCGTGAAGAGCGACATTTGGGAATCTCCCAAGAGCGTACGGACAACGTCCAGAGTCGTAAAAGACGCGTTTGACGCGTCGGCGTCTTGCCAACTGCGGGTGGAAGAAATCAGATTTAAATATTATCTTCGCACGGCTAACGTACTTTTCGCCGGCGAGCGCGCACATAATCGCTGTCCGTCCCGCAGAATCGAGGTCGTTGACGCTTGCACCAGATCGAAGGGCGCGACGGACACCGTCCTCATCGCCCGTGAGCGCAGCCTGGTGTAAACCATGGTGATCAAAGGAAGGTTGGGCGCGTCGAGGCATGAAAACAAGGAAGGGAGACGACGGAAGAGAAAAGAGAAGGTGTTGAGGCGAGTAGCAGTGGAAAAGACGCGTAAGTAGAGAGAAAGCGTTCCGTGTCTCTTGGAGGCAGGACAGAGGGTGAAGAAAAAGTTATGAGAGGTCTGCCATAAGTACTGAGAAGGGATCATGAGAACCCAGGGTGTCCGGCACGAAGGAAGCATTGCAACGAGGCAAAGGGCATCAAGATGGTCATGAGTCGTACGCCCGGTGGGAGTGGGCGCTGCCGCGCAGGCGGGATAGAAGGCGGGGGAATATTCGAATCCAAGCCGCGTCAAGGCCTCGAGGCGCAAACGTCGGCAAACGGCCGTTTCATCCCCAAGCGCATAAATGGACTGTGATGAATATTTTGATTGATATGCAGAGTACGCTTTCACAGGCGGTGACCACGAATGGCAACCTCAAGCGTCCATTCTTTACGAGAAAGAACCATCGTTCGAAGTTTCTGAGCCTAGTTGACCGAGTGAACCGACAATTCTATCGTGGGCGTTTGTAGGCGTTCCACAAGGACGAAAACCCAACGACATTCCGTCCGAGCATCGGGGTATCATGGCATCATACACACAGCTGCCACGGTATTCGCTGATTTTCGGTCAAGACAGTTGTTGAGGCAAAAAACGTTGCGAAGACAGCGACTGATGACCCACGGTGCATTCGGATGTGATACTGGTGAAAGGTCGAACGTTGAACGGTCACTCTCCGTTCGGTGTAGCGTCGGAGGAGTGATTGACTGATTGGCCTGGCCGTAATTAAGGTTTAAGAATTCAATGAGCGGCCAAGAAGGGCCAGGACCCGGGAAAACGAGTGGAGATCGTGATTGCGCCCAACATATCGCGAAATTAAGCCCGGACATCCAGCTACGAACTTTCCAAGACAGTTCCGAGGCCAGACTGAATTCGCTTGTGCAGCTTGCTCCAAACGCAGACCAGGTTGCGTACATGCGATCTGGCCTTGGAGAGGTATCGATATCTTGAAAGCAGCAGCAGCAGGGAGCGCATATACGCAGAAAGGAGCGGCCTTGGGAGTGGCGGAGGTTGAGCGGAGTTTGAACCGTGATGAAATCAGTGATCCTCGGAACACGTACATGTGATTGGCGCGTCGCGGTCCAATGACGCACGGCGCATTAATATTATCGTGGAGTCGCAGGTGGAGCAACTTCAAGAGTCGGAGCATGGACTCCACGGGGTATAAAAAGGCGGGTTGAATCCCGACAATTCCAACATCCAAACCACTCATCCACACTAGTGCTGGCAGGGTTCGGTTCGGAAATCGGTCCGAACCTGAACCGAACTGAACTGAACGCCGCGTTCAGGTTCAACGTTCGGGTGGGGGCCGAACCGAACGCGAAGTTCAGGTTCGGCGTTCGCGCTGGGCGGCGTAAGTTCGAACCTGAACCGAACTCCGAACCGAAATGCCCTCAAGTTGAGTGAATTTTTTCAACTTATTTGTCATTTCTGGCGCTATTTTCACCGTTTTACTCTCGGATATATACTCCCGCAACCCAAGCCTGGTACTGCAAGTGGTTTGGCTATGATTTTGACATCGTGCGTAGTTGAATTTTCGACCTTGAGATTTGTAACCACTGTATCTCGTGAAATATGGGTCAGTAGCGCGCTTAACAAATGCTATTGAGTGCACTCACCAAGTGGATACACAATTGCAACACATACATGCCCTCATGCAACAAATTTCAACTCCCCGAGAAGGCCGATTTTTCCTCGCGTTCGAACGCGTTCGAACGTTGAACCGAACCTGAACGCGCGTTCAGGTTCGGGGTTCGGCAAGAGCCTGAACCGAACGCCGCGTTCGCGTTCAGCGTTCGGGGAGAAGTGCTCCGAACCTGAACCGAACCGAACCCTGCCAGCACTAATCCACACTACTCAACATGTCTTCTTCCTCCAACCCCGAGTACGTGCTGCGCTCTTTCAAAACTTCGCGTCTTGTTTCTGACTTTTCTTTTACAGTAAAACCACTGGCCAGTACCACAGCACCAAGGGTACCGTGGTCGAGACCATTGGCAACGTCACAGGCCTAGATTCATGGCAAAAGTCCGGAAAGGTTCGTTCACGGCGCCGACACTCAAGCGGGATCGACCTTCTAACTTTTGAACTTTCAGGAGGAGCACGCTGCCGGTGAGGCAGAATACAAAGCCGCCCAAGCCAAAGGTTACGTGCAAGGCACTGCCGACCGTGTCGAGGGCAAGAAGGACAGCGTCGTTGGAGCCCTCACCGGTGACAAGTCTCAGCAGGCGGAGGGCAACATGCAGCACGACAAGGGCCAGGCCCAGCAGGAAATCAACAAGTAATTTGTGAGAATAGGATCCTAAACCAATTGTAGTTTATAGCACCATATACTGTATCATACAACGACAGAATCGAAGCGATTCAGAATTTTGAGCACTCCGAGCGTTTTTTCCAACCGTGCGAAAATATTTAGTGGCCGGATCAAGGGGCAGTGCTCCCTCCCGCCGTTTTCTTCGACTTGACTCCAAAACGAGGTTTCACTCTTCACAAATGGACCGCGCGTGCGACAAACCTACCAACAACTTGTTACTTAGTTGTGAAATGCGAGCCGGACGGGTAGAATAAGGTAGAATAATTTGAATGGGTTCTCGGCGTCTCGCGACGCGTTCACTGGTGCGTCCCCTGTCTTACTCACACAGCTGTATGGCACGGAACATTTTCTTCGTTTGAGACATTACTCCTGTTCGTGGTCCACCTCTGGGTCGTCCCTTTACCTTCGATGCTTTTATGCTTGTGGACCGGCATCGTCTCCGGCCTTTGTTCTAGCCTTTACCCCCACCTCCGAGTGGCGAAGCCCAGGCCGCCGCCCAACGGACCGTTAGAGGTCTCACTGCAAACCGGCACCTTTAGAGGCGTTTCGACAGGAAAAGGGACTGAGAAATGGCTCGGAATCCCGTTCGCGGAACCTCCAATTGGACCCCTTCGATTCAAGGCTGCGGTACCTATCAAGACGCCTCTGTTCGACGGGGTACGGAATGCCTCCGTGTTTGGGAATGCATGCCCTCAGCCGTACTTCGACTGGCTCAATGCTGAGATTGCAGAAGACTGTCTCTTTCTTAACGTATGTGTTATGTCACCGTTTCAAATTCGAGCCCCCATGTTCCGCGTAGATTTGGCGCCCAGAGAATACAACGGCCGACGCGAAACTACCTGTTTTATTCTGGATTCATGTGAGTGCGCGGCCGACGTCGAAATTTACTCGAGCTAATCGACGCGATACATAGAGCGGAGGCTATACCAACAAGTGAAATCTACAATGGCTTCTTAGGGATCACACTAACCCATCTCCAGTGCTGCATCCAATGAAGCCTACGATCCTACCTGTGCGTGAACACCTTCACATGTACATAAGAGGTATTAAAAAGCCTCAGATATCATTCAGAGGAGCGTCGCAATCAATAAACCAATCATATTCGTTTCAGCGTCCGTTGCTTTCCTGTTTTTTTTCCGTTAATTCACAAGTTTGCGTGCAGAAACTACCGTGTTAATACCTTTGGATTTGTATGCTCATCCGCTTTATTCTCCGACGAGCAACTGATGCCGCGTTTTCAGCTTGCCAGCGCCAGTGTCCCACCCGAAGATTTGAATGCGGGTCTCCTTGATCAGCGCCAAGCCCTCGTATTTGTCCGCGACCACATCGCAGCATTCGGAGGGGACCCTTCCAAAGTGAGTTGGCACTTCTCGACGCTTTTGCGGGTTCTTGAATATCCGTCCTTTGAAGGTTACTATCTGGGGCCAGGTAACTATTTCACTCCAATGCAGCCATTTATCGAACCCGTATTTCTAGTCGGCCGGTGCCGGAAGCGTTCAGGCTCACTACATCTACCCGCCGGCTGGGCCGCCGCTTTTCCGTGCAGGGATAGCCGATTCGTCCACGGGACCTTTGTGAGCCTCCCTCCTCCGTTTTGTATTCGGATCTTACAACTCTGGCGCTGCAGCAAAAATTCTCCCGCCCCCAGCACGTACGACAAGGCCGGCAAACCGTTTGATCGACTTCTCTCCGCTACCAGTTGTGTGCCCGGATCCGATGTGCTTGAATGTCTGCGAAACGTTCCTTTCAAGGTAAGATACTAAGCGCACAAAA
This sequence comes from Mycena metata, assembly GCA_029378385.1. Classification (NCBI taxonomy): domain Eukaryota; kingdom Fungi; phylum Basidiomycota; class Agaricomycetes; order Agaricales; family Mycenaceae; genus Mycena; species Mycena metata. The sequence goes on from JARKIB010000686.1 coordinate 26,924, forward strand.
AATGTAGCTGCTAACCTACACAAACGTAGAAACTCATGGACATCAGGTTGGTATTTCATTCGTTCGTTCTCCTGACTCAACTTAATATGAACAGTAACTCGATGATATGGGGAACTATGACCATGCAGTTATGGGAACCAACGGTTGCGGTCGGCAGTATGATTCCTGAAAGAGCGTCCGCCAGGGTCGCCCGAGGGGACTTTCTTCATCTACCCTACCTCAGCGGAACCACTGTCTGTTTCCTCCTTTTTGACATGAGATGTTTCGCGTGCTAATGGGCTGTCCGTCAGCTTAACGAAGGCACCATATATAGTGGCCCGGTCCGCGGTCGCAAGCTCTCCGGTGCATCCGAAGATGCCGCTTTCAAAGCCTTTATAGCACACACCGTCATCGACGCCAGCCCCATCTCTCCAGACTTACTGGCCAAATTTCTGGAGATGTTTCCGGCCAACGATACCTCTTTTGGTGCCCCGTTTAATACCGGCGACTCTCTCTTCGACCGTGCCTCAGCATGGTACACCGCCTTCATGTTCATGGCCCCTCTCCGCAAATTCTTCAAGGCGGGGTCCCCGCACCAGAAGATGTTCGCATATTCTTTCCGCGATGGGGGCGGTCTGCCCAACGGAGGTGAAAATATCTGGCTTTGTATCTCGCACATCACTCATCGCGTTTCATGGTAGTTCCCCACGGTGCGGAATTGCGCTACCTGTTTGGCCCAGTCGGGGGCGCCGACAAGGATTTCGGGCAGCGCATACGGGACTTCTATCTTCACTTTATCCATGACCTCGATCCCGGAGGTATGTTTCAACTTCCCTCTGGTGCATCAATTAATCATTCTCGCTGAACCTCTGCATCTGCGCTCATAGCTGAATGGCCCGCTTACAACGTCGATGGAAAACGCCAGGTGATGCAGCTGAAGAGGGATAATATCGCCATGATCCCGGACGGTACGCAGTTTGGCGTCTACTTAAATTGGATACTGACACTCGGTTTCACAGATTGGGATCTCGAAAAGACCAACTTCCTGGGCTCTCAGGAGATTGCAGATCAGTTTGAAAGACGATAACGTACGAAGCCGTAGAATAATTGAACCATGTAATTTTACAGACACTTGATGGACGCCCCTCACTTGTAAAATGGCTGATTCCAAGGTGCAAAAGTACTCTATATGCAAGGAAGTAACGGTGTGATTACTCAGGGTGGGGATTCTGTACTCCGGAGACCACATACACGACTTCACAGTCTACTTTAGAAAGATCAATATCGAGAAGAGGCTGAAGCAAGAGAAATCAACTCACTGGTCACTGCAGTGACAGCACGTACTCCAGGTGCTCCCTCTTTTCATCTACACGTATATCTCTGTTACGAATTTTGACCGCGACTCGGGACAACACCTTGTCTACAGTGTGCAACAGAACTCGGTTATCCGGCGAGCTCGAATGAATATTCAGGTGTAAGCGAGACTCTGATGGCCCGACCACGGATGCGAGTGAGTGCTCGAGTGAGCGTTCCAGATTTTGGATGGGCTCCTCCTCTACAGTGGTCGTGATGTCCAGCTCGACAGTGGGATATACCAACAGTCCCTCTAGGACCGGAATCTCATATCGCCCGCCGTACAGAGCTATTGCAAAAAGATTAGCGGGGATACGAAGGAATAACCCGACACACCTGGGTGAACAGAAATTTTAAGAGTTTGAATCGCGAGCCGTAGTCTGTTATGGCGAAGAGCCACTAAGTGTTGATCTTGGTCCAGAGCCCCAACCTCCAAGATTGTGATTGCGGTCGCAGTCATCAGCTGAAGTATCTTCGATGTGAAGGAGCAGCCGAAAAGCGTCAACAACCCAACCGACTTCAGTTCGCAGGGCAAAGAAGCGGGTTCCGAGGAAAGGACGTTGCAAAAGTGTAAGGCAAGAGTATCGAGATGTCCTCCTGCGGACATTATGGCTACAAGAACATCGATGTTCTCAAACCCCCAATTGACGAGGGCCACGTCTGACAGTTGACGGCGACCTGTGAAGCCTTCAATTTGGAGGGTCATGACACCGCTGAATTGCATGACTCACCGATTACCTCGCACAGGGAAGATAACAACGCGGAGGAGGGGAAGGTCCACGAATGCGGTTCCGGGGTTTCGAGTTGTTCGCCGGGGAAAACAGCGAGTTCAACACGCTGCAGGGCAGGCAAACTCTGGAGAAGAGCCGATAGGACACCACCGACCTCCTCGGCGCCGGAGACCTTCAGTGCAGTGCCGGTAAGTCCCCGATCCAACGTCGTAATGTAGGCCGCAATAGTAGGGCATTTTGAAATCAACGTTAACAGCCGGTTCGATTGTTGAAGGTTCCTCCTGCAGTTAACGGTTTTAAAAAGGTTCTTTTGAGCTCGAGGGGCCCATGCGTGGGCAACCAAAGCGCAGGCACGCAAGGCCTGCTGCCGGTTCGAACGGTCGTCGCTATCGTCCACCAAATGGTCGATAGTTTTTTCGATCAATTCCTGAGGAAGGCCTGGCATTGACGGACCTAATGGCGAGGATTTAGATTGAATCTGACGGAGAAAGGTTCAATCCACTGAACTGTCGAGGAGAGGGTGTGGAAAAGCACTGGAAGTTGAGGGAATCATTGATTCGCTATCATATTCCCGCGTGTTGCTTTACACGAATATTTATCCCGCTACGAAATTCCCCTACCGATTTCCAGTCCGCTTCCTGTATAGAGTTATTTGGTAACAATGTACAACCTCATTTTTCTCCAATGATTTCCGCTCATATATTCATGCAGCAATTCTCCCGCATACGGACCAAATTCCCACGGTTCAACTTTGCACAGTGTTGTTGAAAGAGCCAAAGTTCTCGTAGGCTCAAAACAAGATAGACTTGGCCGCGACCTGATCCTAGAAGAAAGTCTCGCAAGCCCACTTTATACTTCTGTGAAGATCATCGTTCACACGAAGAGCCATGTTGATTTCAACGACGCGGAGGGTTGACGATGAATGTCTGCTCATCCAAGAACCGAAAATGGCCCACCCCAAACCGAAGCCCCATGTTGTTCGTAGCCCCGTGAGGGAACGCCGGGGACTCCTTTGCGCAGCAGATGAAAACCATCCGGGGTCGATTTCCCGCTTAGAACAAGTCAGTTCCCTTAGAACAACATCTATCAGTCATTTCTTGCGGATAATTCTCTTCAGCAACCCCACTATTTTTCTGCTATTTAGCAACCCAAGCGCTTGGCGAGATAGCGGAGATCAAGGCCGAACGGCCCGAGTCGGCTTTTCGCCTGGCCAGACACTTCGGCGGCGGCTTGAAGTTCGGCCAACTGTGAGCAACGATTCACGTCGTTTCAGAAAACTTGGGGCTCACATCGTTGTCATGTTTTCTGACAGTGTGAGGCGCTGGTTGAATTGATTGTATCACTTGAACTTTGCCGATGACCAGAGAGCTCACAAAAAGTGTTACCCGGTGTACATGGAGTAATACGGTAGTCCTCTGAGCCAATCCAGACTTCAGCAATGTGCAAGTCCAACGGCATGATGGCATGATGCTAGCAACCTCAGTAACCCCAAAAGCAACCCCAAAAGTGGGGTTGCTGATTAAAATTATCCATTTCTTGCTCTCACGACTCAACAGGTACCGAGAATGCGTGAGATAACGGATATTTCATTTCTCACGAAATTTTACAAACTCCTCGAAACGTCCCTAACCATAGCCCCGGGCCCTGACCAACAGCTATGGGTTACTAGGAAGTCGAACTCGCTAACTTCGCGCTAATTATTAAAGCCGTAGGACGAACAACGGCCTTGCCTGCCTGAAAGGTCGGCCATTTTGAGGTGGGACCTCAAGATGCTGAGGCTAAAAAACCCGTTCTCAAGGGGATCCTCTGAGTTCCCCGACAAGATGTGTTCCAAAGATGGTCAAAGACGGTTTCATATACGGTAGCACATTTAAGCACTGTAAGGAGACTGGTGTTCAAGTTTGAGCACAGGGGATGGAGCGAAAGGGTTCCTAAGTAGCTCGACGAGAGTGGCCACTATCATCCCATCCGACCAATCACTGTATGTCCAGCCCAGGGGCAGGCTCTCGTAAAGTGTAATGCCTTTGCCGTCGTTGACGGCGATGCAGAATATCCAAATTCGGCCACTAGTTAAAGCTGCAGGAAAAAAATCGCGGCCGCTGCTGAGGATATCAGAAGATGGGAAATTTGAGATGGGTGGACGGACGTGTGTTTTAAAATCGCAACACATTGCGCTGCGAGGCGCATTCGGGCCTCCCCCCAGTCAATTGGCGACTGGGCTTGAACGATAGCGAGAAGATTAAATCCTTGTCTATTGATTAAGGGTGCTATCCCTTGCTTCATTACCGCTACGGAACAAGTCAGTAGTGATGGTTCCCTGCAACTACAGCACGTACCATGGCTGTCTTCCGGGACCAACAGAATCATATTATCGATCCGCACCTCAAGCCTATCTTCACCTTTCTCCGCAGGAAATTCATAGTCCTGAACGATGATGAGACGCTTGTACACTTGGCCTCGGCGGTTGGTTCCGTCGAGGTCAAACGTGATGGGTGAGGTATTTTGAAGTCTCTGAGCTTCTACAACGGCCGGGAAGAGGGCCATGTCAACGAGAAATCGGCATTGACGGTCATTCTGCTCCCCCGTCAGCGCCTTCCTTGGGATAGGGATAAATGACAGACCCCAGGCCAAATAAGATCTTGTATATAGTCCCTGTGCGATTTGAATGACTCAAGTAGAGTCTGGCCCCTTTGGGACAAGTGTTCCTTCTCGATTTGTTTAATGAGGAGAGTCCCAGTCGTAAACTCAACGGCCTGCGTTTTTGTCAGCACGATTCAAAACGGCGGGAATTACGCACAGTCCGTTTCATGACAGTGGCTGAGAGGGCGTCTTTTATTCGTTGCACAGATACGCCCAAAGTGTCGGCCACAGTAGTGAAGTCGAAGACGTCGAGGAGGCGGCGCGAGTCTGCGTCGAGCATCGGTACTTCGATTCTATCCATTGGCGGTCTTGCAGTGCCGTCCATTGGAGGTGGTTAGGAGAAGCTCTGACGGCCTTTGATGCGATCGGACTCGGTCGTTCTTTAGTCATCAACAAGTTGAGTAGGACCCGCCTTCGGCGCGCAGGTCCACAGTAGGTTCCGTGCCCGCAAAGACACGGTGGATTGTGAGCTCACCTGTTTTTGGCCCTCGCTAACGCTCGGGCATCTCGTGGGAAGAAGCATGTGACATATCATGTGATATATCACCTGACTCTCGGCTAGTTGTGTTTTAGTTGCGAGCGCAGCGAGCAATTCTACCTAAATGCACGTGACGAGGGTGGGGGATAGAATATGTAGTAAACAAGTACAAATATCTTGCCCCGGTGGCTGAAATCTGTGCCAAAGAAGTGCCTTAAACTCATTGAATTTTGCCCCACTCCCTCCAATAACGTAAATAATGGTAGTCCTCTCACATAGCTTTCAATTGGTACTAAAATCAGCGGCTAGGATGGAGTTCAAAAACACGCAAATTAAGGAGAATTATGTAATCTGCGCGAGCACCCTTCGCATCAGCGGATCCATATTGTATAGGATGCATCAATAAGTCATGAGCTTGACTGAAAGAAATTTCGCAGGTTCAGTGCGAGCTCAGATTAGACGAGCTTGCAAAGCGACCTGACTCCTAAGTGGAAGACAAGGTTGTGCCCAACGAGATGGATTCTTCTCCTGCTGCAGTGGATTAACATTACCAAAATATTACTGTATTATTTCGTTCAAATCGACAGGGGGGTGACGCGTGACACGTTGAAGCAATTCGACATTTTGGCACAGAGTGCATGAAAGTTGACTCCACAGCTATGAGTAATATACCCGGCCATTGGTTGCATGTACGCCAATGTACTTTCCACTTCCGGGTACAATGGATGTTGGTGGACACTGGTGGCCATCAAGGGATGTTGTTACGCGATGGCCGGCAAGATAAGATAACGTTCGCGGGTGATTTCCCTCCATTGGCCGATGTTGATTTCTAACCATCTCCATTAACCGACTTCCAACGTTTTCCATTGATTTACAGCAAAGACTGGTTAAATTTATTCTTCTGTGACAATTTCACCTCCTTTCTCACTGCAAGCTGCCCATCTGCCAACTACCGGAGCCTTGAATGAGTTTCTAGCTCCAGGGCAGCACAATGGAGGCATAACACCATTTGACAATGATGATGCTGCAATTCTATGTCTCTTCTGTGTACTGTTACAGTGACTCACAATTTAAGTTAACCTCTTTGGTCTAGCTGCAAGTTGAATGTAGCTCAATTGAAGTTATTGAACCGGAGACCGTAAAGCCCGGGTGGACACTGGCATTGATGCCGAATGTTTTGGGCAGTTTGAAACTTCGAAAACAAGTGCCTTTCATCCCAAGGCCTCGAACATCATGCTGCACGTTTTGGAAGATTTTAGACTTGATTTTTGCTTGAGGTCAAATATTTTCAGTAGCATTTCACTGTTCCTCAAGTGGTTCAAGTTTCAAAGGTGACTACCGACAACATCCACTGGATTCCATTGTGGTCCAGTGGACATCACATTGGCGGCCAGTGATATCCGATGCCGAACGATGCCGATCACTGCCGTTTCCACCGCCGCGTATATTACTGACAGCTATACGGCTCCATCGGCATGTCCGGCACCCAAATTGAAGTTTGATCTCGGTGATCGACAACTCTTAAGGTCTTGTGTTTGCTCCTGGTACCGATTTAGGTCCACGTCCAAAACGAAATGTAAAAAAACGGATCATGACACGATCATACATGAAACTCGAAATTTAATTAATAAAAAATTAAAGAAATGTTTTTGGCATCAAGGATATTGTATTTCCTCCTTGGGCATCCGATTCCCTTGCACTCAATCATCTTTGTACATCATTATGTTGTTGAACGTCCAAGGCCTGGGGTACAAGCAGAATTCACTGAAATGGATAATTGGGACACCTCCTAGACTCCAGCTGTATCCGGGCCATATATTCACGGAAAGGGCAACACCGGTATGCATGTACGTGCATTGACCATGGATAATCCTCGGACGCCTCAAGTACTTGCCCTCGGCAAGGAGCTTGATATGGGCGATAACTGCATCTTGGCTCTCACTCCTTACTGTTCCCGGGATATCTTACTATGGCAGTACCGGTGCACCGCAAAACCCTAACGTGACTTCTATTCGGGACCACCTGCTGAGTGCTGGTGACCGACTTCCGTACCACGGTAGTCGAGATCCTGTACCTAGCGACATCAGACTGAGTAGGTTTCGACGTTTCTTCCCCGTAGTTTTCCGGTGGGTTCCGTGATACTTCTGCCCCTTCTTGTTGCGTCCTATTGTGCGATGTGTAGGTGCTATCGGTGCCTATGCTCCCTCAGCGATAGGGCCCTTGATGGTTGTAGCATACATTAAGGACGGATGTATGTCGGTACAACACCTGCTTGTTCCTTATAGGGACCTCTGCAGTAATACACCCTCCTCCTCCTCCTCCTCCTCCCTCCTCCCCCTTTTCAACGTGTTTCCTAGCCTCCTTATTCGATGACGGGCCATCAGCCCCTAGCGCTTTCTGTCTTCCTTCCAGCCAACGATGTGTTCAGCCTGCTGTTTGTCTCCCCACTAACTGCACACATTCTCCTGTTCAAGTTGATCCCACCAGTTATGAATAACTACTGTTTGACTCTGTTCAGAAAAAATCACGAGCAGAGTTTTGAAATTTGTCAGCATAAAGGCTTGCGAGGAAGGCGAGTCGGCCGAGGCACGAGGCCGGACAAGACTGACTGAGTGAGCCGTTCCTCTGAATCTGATGTCGGATACTTGTTTACTTCCGAGCTCAAGATCCTGGCGGAGGTACCAGGGGTGCCCGGAGGGCCTTGATGATCTACTTTGACTATGCAAATTCCCTTGCTGTGAGTCTACCAGATTCGACGTATTGGAGTAAGTGCCGTTAGGCATCACAGACAAGCCGCCAGTGTAAACCAGTGCATCGTAGCACTCTGTAGAATCATAAGTAGCCTTGTAGAATGTAGTAGAATATTCCTATGACTCCTACATTGACTCAGTGAGGCTGTCCTCCTCGTAGTATTTAAGTACATGTATTCTACACTATGAATATTCCATCTTGTCTTTAACCCTCATCTCGTGTGATTCTAAGTTCTCTTTGCTTCACCATCAAGCATCTGCGCCATTACGACGACTCAAGAGTTCTAACGGGGATCAAAGGTCATCATGCCGGGATGCCGGGAAGTGATTTATTTATTCCTTTGCCTCGTCGTATGCGCCGCCCTGGGAGGTTATATTAGCAGGTTAAATCAAGGGTGAAATGGTCAAAAAGAGTCTTTCTACCCATGCTGAGCCTATATTTACCCTTCCTCTCACCCAATTCTCACCGCGCAAAGTTTTGAAACACGTCGACTTTTGGTTGTTCCTTTACTAAGGGAGTGGATGCAATATTGCCCTTTCATAGTTTATTTTGCTTTAGTGGGGTGCTGGCTAAGGAGGCCACCGAGAGTGAGCGGTCACTAACTTCAGGGGTTGATGTGCCGAAGGTGCCGCTTATTGCCAATGGCCATCGACTGCGACAACATTGAGAATATGCACCGCATGTGCCTGCACTACGCGGAGTGGAGGCCTAAAGCCGCCCGGCGCCGACGGCCTGCTCCAACGTGCACACACAAAACTCGCTGAGAAGGAAATCAATGGTGCTGACGCTGTCAATCTCCTCAGAGCAGCTAAGTCACTGTTCGTTGACGACGAACTCATATGGCCGCTAAATTACTGTTTATTTCCTAGGGCATCTTCCCAATGTCGAGCCCCTCATTCCGAATTCCCCTAACCTCGCCACGCTCACACGGCGGTCCCACCTGACGCACACCTTCGCCGCCGACTGGCACACCGCAAATATTCAGGTGTAAACAAGACTATGATGGCTCAACCACGGAGTGCGAGTGCTCAAGTGGACGTCCAGAGTCTGGATGGAATAACACATTCTAATGTGTGATGTCGGGACTCGGATCAATTGGCCTTCGAACTCACGTGAAACCTTTGAACTTCATGAAGGCTGCGTAACTTGGATGCAATTGGAGTCGGCGGTCGAAAGGAAGTTATTTGTGAGTGCAATCCAAGGCGAGACTGGAGTACACGCGCACTGACCAAAAGAAAAGGGAAGGGAGAAAGAAGCTACGAAGATAGAGGCGCGTCCTGTGTTTCGGCCCCAGCCATTTCTAGTTCGAGGTGCAGTGCACATCATTGTTCCCGCCATAGGGTGACCAACAGGTGTTCTACATTAATGTGAATTAGCCCTCCCCTTTCCCTTGATGTCGTCCGAGTCGCGGTTGAAGACCGCCGGCATGGTGCCCGGGGTGGTGATCATCTGCACGATTGTGGCCATGATGAGGCCCTCGTCGTGAGTCCAGTTCAGCTGTCGGCTATTCCTGGTTCCGATAGCACCTGCGCCCTCCCCAGGCCCTGTATGCTCAGCTAGGAAGAACATCCATAGGTGGCCCGAGGTGAGCCCCCCCGCGAATACCTCCCTCTTGCTGCTCCCAGGGTTAGAGTTGATATTTTTTGGGGGAATACAAACACGAACGTTTTCAGAAGCAGGGTGACACATTGGGCCTCGGCGAAGGTGGCACCAGTCTTGGCTTCAAACAAGGAGAATAGCAGTACCGCGCCAGGGCCGTGATGTCCATGGGGCCCGTTGGGTCAACCAGTAAATCTGTGTAAATGGGTAAGCTGTGTGAGCAATATCGGGAGTCAGGCGCCTACTTCTCATCTTGCATGTGATAAAAAGAATGGAGTAATCCAACGGACCACGAAAGCGGACAATGTCCTCCTCCCCAGGTTCGAGGTTTTTGACGTAACGCTCCGGCCAGATGGCAAATCCGTGCGTGTGGTGTGTAGGAGCGGAGGCTTCGCTAACTGTGAGGTGTGCAGGGGCGGAGGCGTCGCCAGCTGTGAGGTGTGCAGGGGCGGAAGCGTCGCCAGCTGTGAGGTGTGTGGAGGCGAAGGCGTCGCTAGCTGTGACGTTCGAAGGTATGAGGATTTCTTCTGGCGTTTCTTCGAATATATGCGTCGCCTCGACCAGAGCTGCGACTAGGACGGCATCGATGCGCATCCTGCACCCTGCTTTGGTCTGCCGTTTCGCTATCAACACAGTCCAATCAACGAGAATAAGAAGAAAAACAGACCTTTTGGGACGCGAACGTCAGGACATTAGCGTGGTGGCCTTGACTTCCGCTTTGTGGCAGGATCTTGCGACCGTACTGGATGAGGTCATCCAACGCCTTCGGATCCTCCGTGTATTTGAGGGGGCCCAGGTACTTCCGCATCTTGTCGAGCTCTTCATCTGTTGCAGATGAAAATCCAACCACCTGCGATCTAATATTCAGCTATGTAACAAGTGAAAGGCTGCTCTCACACACCATCGGTTCAGAATCCTTAAGAAAGGGGGAGAGCTGCTGCAGCAAGTCTTCCGCGTTGCTTAGACTAAATTGTCTAGCAGCTCCCTCCAAATCGAGCAGCCCTCGTAATAGTTTTAACATTTTGCTGTTCTCGCCCAGAACTGGAATGGCGGGTGCGCGGGAGGAGCTGGCGGGGCGGCGGCTGAACCTGAACCAGGGTCTGTCTTCCGTCTTTTTCGAGGACTAGGGAGTGGGGGTGGGTGGGTAGTAGATGCTGAGGCTTCCTGCCACTGTGAAAAACGGAAGGAGTGGAATTCACCCTACAATGAGTGAAATTCACATTTCACTCATTTTTAAGGCGAAATGAAGTTTCACCATATAGCGTGAAAACATGGTGAAGCTGTCCGGCGGGAACCAAACTACGTGAAAATTCTGTTTCACCCTATAACGTAGTGGAATTCACTGGTTTAAAATACAGTGATAGCTTCAACGGCGCCTAGGTTGTTATGATCTGGAGCACCAGTAGTGATGTTTTTTGACTGCAGGGATGTTGATTTCATCTACAGACACCAATATGAATGGTTTCAATCCAAAAACCGCCGGCTCTGGGAAAATAATTTGCGATTTCCGGCTCAAGGAGGGCATTTGAGGAAAAATGCTCCTAGAGAAGTCTTGTAGCTCTCATTGAGCTCTACAACTTTCGTGTCTGGTCTATTTTTAGTTAGTTGACCATATACCATCTTGAGCCAGACCTCAATGCAGCAAACACAATTTCAACATCAGGATTGTTTATTAACACGAGTTAGATCTTGGTAAGCAAGAACGGTTAAGAAGGAGAGAGCAATAGGTACAGATGGATAGCGAGCCAACAAGTTATACTTCATCCTGATTCTTGTGTTGTAAACTTAGCGTAGTAGTTATTTGCGTGTACTTCGAAATTTTGGACGTATTCGTGAGGTCCCGCGTTCGATTCCCGCCCTGGCACCCAAATTAATTGTATCATTCACTCGCTATGACCCTTCAACGTCCTGAACCAAAGATAAGAGTACGACATAGAAAGCTAAGAAAGATAAGGGAGATGTCGATTTAATCCCCGTGTAGAGGAGGTGAGATGAGAGAGGCGGCCTTTGGCCGCCGTGATGAGAACGCACCGGCCTGTGGCCGGTCGTGTGCGGGAAAGAGAGGAGGAGAGGAGAGGAGGAGATGAGGAGGAGGAAAGGTGTATGTGTTTGCGGGTGGAGCTGGGCCGCTTTGCGGCCGATTCACCAAGGATAAACACGCGTTTTCGACGCGCCTTGCGAATCGGGCGGGATGCGCGCCACTAGCTCCAGTACGCAGTGGGAAAAAACGGGCCTCAAGAGAGGAGGACCCGAAAAACCCAAGCGTGGGCACCAGGGACGGTGGGAGGGAGTGCAAAATTTTGGGGATAAACGCGTCGAGGGAGCGTAGAGGACGAGAGGTGAGTGGAAGCGAAGACTAAAGCGCGATGAAGCTTCAATAATAACTAGAACAAATAACGCGTCTAAATCTAATCTCGCCTTATCTACCACTCAGGCGGGCTCGTGCCTCGCCAACCTGAGCTCACAATAAAGAAGGTGGCATAGAAAAGCTTCATTAGTCTTTTGCAGCCTACCCTTTTCCTGTAAGCTGCCCCAAACATAGTGAAAGTCACCCCAAAAGTATGCGAAAATAACAGGGTGAAAAGGGACATTTTGTACTTGAAAATTTTCACCGTGTTTGCCGTGAAATTCGCTTTCTGACCGTGAAATTCACGGCATTTCAGGGTGATTTTCACGCATTATCAGGGTGAAAGAACGGGTGAATTTCACCATTTCCGTGTCCCACAGTGCTGCGTAGCCTTATTAGAACTGCGGCGGGTGCTGCGTCGCGGTGTGGGCTGCATGATGATGGAGGACTGAAGACTGACAGGGGTGTTTGATCGTGAATTGTGAACCGTGAGACCTGATACCATCAATGAATGTTCGACTGGATGGTTCGGCTTGATGTGCAGCTTCGGCACGAAATTGTTAATATCGTTACTACGTCTATTTGTCGGGTTTAGGACTTGTTTTACTGTAGTCTAATGGTGCACGTCAGTGAATGAATTTTTCTTCCCTTCTTTCCTCCTCTTCGCGCCTCCCGACGTCGACGACCGGGTCGTTGCTCGCAAAACACGGGACTGGTTGCCTCCCTGCGTCACTCCTGGCCAGCGGCACTTGGAACAGCCGGGCTGTCTCCCCTCGATCGATCGAGCTGGGTCGTATAAGAACTGCGCCGGGCGCTGAGGAGTCTTCACTCCTTGTTCTTATCTCGCGCCCTCGCCCGCTGTCGCATCGAGTTTTTCTCTCTATACCTGAACACTTCGTATTCCATCAACTCTATCGAGCCTCAACTACTTTCATGGATGTTAACCCTGCGAACCATGGTCTTGGCCGCGAGATTGTTGGTGCCCCTGGAGCTAACCCCGGTCCCGCGCCAGCTGGTGCCCCTGCCGCTCCGCCTGGCAATCCCCAGCACCCGGCCGCGGGTGGCTGGAGCGGGTCAGGGGCCTCAGCTGCCCCTGACGGCGACTCCCCTGCTCTTCAGACTGCGCGCGCCGATTGCGAGGTCATCATTGGGCAGTACCAGTCTAATCGCATTCCCAAAGCTCGCGCTCTTCACGAGATTTACCAGAAACTCCTCACAACGGGCGTGGACGGTGCCTGCATCGAATCCGCCTTTAACTCCTTCATCCGGAGTCTCGAGGACCACAACGAACAGGAGCGTCACGCGGAAGGTAGAGGACGAGGAGTCGAGGCCCCCTCCTCTTCGCGCGGCTGGCGATCCACCTTTCTCGTCTGCTCCTGAGCAGCCAGACGACGTTTCGACTGCACTGGCGACACAGTTTCCCTGGAGTGTATCCGATTTCATGAGTCTTCCATTAATCCGCTGTCCGCGAATCTCACCGAGACATTGCGCATCCTCAAACTCTTCCTACATGATCCCAAGCTTGCGAAGCGTTCCCTCCTCACGTCGGAGCGTTGCCCGGAGTTTCCTGACGCGGAGTGGACCAACATCCTCCAAGGTCGCTCTGTCAATCTTGACGCGGTCATCAGCGGTATGTTCTCCACCACCGCCAACGACGAGCGCTCCGAGCCTCTCGTGGGGGTGTGGAGCTTCGTTTCGGGGCTATTGCGCCCACGAAGACTGTCGACGATGCGGGCACTTGGACTATTGCTTTCGGTCGCCTCATCGACGCCACAGTTTTCGCTTTCCCTCACCGCGCGAAGAGCTCTCGGGGTACCGCGACTATATCATTGGCCTCTTCGCCGCCACACAAGCCCCCCGCTTTCCACGATCGCGTCATCTCTTTCGACAAGGCGGTCCGCAAACGCGCGGGGACCCCGCGACGTCGAGCTC
>JARKIB010000687.1:0-40591 GCA_029378385.1 Mycena metata
AGTAATCACGGCGGACCTGGGCATTGTGGGCGGCGTAATAAATACTGTGATCAAAACCCCGCAGTTAAAGGACAGAGGCGCCCCGCGTCGAGGGGTTGCAGAATTTGCCTAGCAGCGTAAATAAAACTGGCTAGTGAAGGGGGTCGATGCTTAGTCTCTCCCAGACGAATGGTACAACAATCTGAACTCCCGCCTCGCTCTTGTCGCAGCCGGTGACCGAATAATCGACTCGGGGTTGTATATTATGCCTGGGGTTTAGTCTCAAAATCAGAGAAACGAGTCGTGAAGGCGTCCATTATACGAGTATCAGCGGTCCGACGCGGCCAATGCGTCTCCCGGGGATGGATTGCCGCCGAATCGGCCTCTAGATAAGCCGCGCGGAGTGGTCGGAGGCCGCAGCTACGAAAACTAGTGGCGCTAATCGCCGACTAAGTACTTGACTTGTTAGTACTTGGCTTATTGTCGATACCTAATCGAGTGGTTTGTCCATGAGTGCAAGCGGGACAGAGTGAGTTTTTGAGGTAACTGCCGCGTGAATGCAATCCACGGGTTCGGCCAAGGGGTGGCGATGACACCCAGACTGCCCGAGTTCCCAGGGGGTTAGAGATCCGGATCCCGAGGTCGCAAGGTGCCATGGTTCGAGTTGGCCGGTGGCGTCGGGCGGATTTTCCGTTCCACAACCGGAGAGTCTCCGCAGGATTTAGTTGATGAGACGTCGGGAAGCCACCTAAGTAAGCAATTCCACGTGATCGCGTACCTCCGAATTATGGGTCGGATTGTTTGCAGCTCAAACCCGTCGTTGGGTGGGTAGACTGCACCAGAGTCATACGAGCGTCGGGAACATCGACTGGCAAAGGCCGATGTCGTAACGCTGGATGATAACATAGCTCCTACTCCCGGCGCTGTATTCATTCAGTGATTGTGCGGCGAGTACGAGTTTGAATGTGAAGCTCATGGAATTGCGGTTTGCATGATTTTTTTCAGAAAGAATGACGTGATGTTGAGAGCCCGCGGATTCCACCAGCATCTGCGCAGGCCATTACTCTCGAGCCTTGAGCAGATTCCACGGCCCTACCAAGCGCCAAAAGGTACACCACGTTATCTCTGGACGTCTTCAGTCAGGTTCAAAGGGGTGTCCAAAGACAGGTGAGTGGGATGACGCGGTGGCACGCTTTCGATAGCCAGCGCATGTTTCGAGAAGGAGTTGAGGCAGCTGGGTGGAGGACCACGCAAAACAACTGCATATTCCAGTAAAAGGCGAGGAATTGCCGACTTTCGCGACCTCACGGCGAGGGAAACAACTGCGTGAAGCCCACTTGATCTGTGCTCCTGCTCGAGTTCCTTGAGAACCACGAGCGAGATTTCGATCTTGGGGAAGTATTCCGCGTCGGAGGCAGGTGAAGAGGGAATCTCTGAGGGAATTTGCGGATGCTACGACTCGGAGTCCAGAATCGCCCCCGTCTTCGCGATTTGACCAAGATTAATATTTGACGAAAGATTTGACCGGCACCTTTCGCCGCGCCTGCCTCTCGGTTTGGATTTGGCTTTCAAGGCTTCGGATTGGTGAGCGCAGAGAAGCTGAAGTTTTGGCCTTTCATTCGAGCAAGGTGATAGGATGTTTGGCCGTGTTGTATCGGCAGGCTCCAGCCAAGCTTAAGCACTGCCATCAAGCCGGTAGCCGAATCGCTCTCCCAACTTCCATCGCTACCTCGCTCACTGTTGGTATTGCTCATTTTTTGGTCTAGTCTCATTGCTCCTGTACTATGCAGCACGATTTGTCGCGCCAGAAGGTGCGTCTCGCCGTCAGCAGTTTCAAAAACAAAAAGAAATCTCGCGTTTTCGCTCGGAGCACATGTACAAAGCTTCTGTCGAGTCAATTATAGTCTTCCCTTGTCAGGGAACTCTCTCGGAGCAGTGTTCAATTGCGACCCTGCCTATGGCTTCATTCCAGTCCTTTTTTGACTTGAAATCAATTCTCTGGGGGAAAGACTGCTGACTTGAACTTTGTTCGCAGCCATCCATCTACGCGGAACTGCCTACGGATATCTTTCTCCTTGACACCCCTTCCGCGCTCGAGGCCCACATCGGCACCGTACGCCGCGCAACAACGATCAAATATGGGGAAGCACACGCCCACGTCCAAGGGCTCGTTTCCCGGTGGATCGGCGTCGAGAACCAGGTGGAAGGTAAGTCTTTCTTTCCTTTGTCTTTCCCTCGAGCTCTCCAGAGATAGCAATCCTGAACGAATTTCAGACCGCATCAAATCTCTCCTCTCCTCCGACGAACGCCTCGTCCCCGGCGTCCTCTACGCCGCCACCGCCTTTCTCTCCGGCGCCATCCTCGCCCGCCACCGCCACCTCCCCGTCCGCGTGCTCCTCCCACCTCTTCTCGGCACCGCTGCCTTCGCGCACTTCCTCCCCAAGACGTCAGCGAACGTCCGCGCATACGCGAGCGCGCTGGAGGACGCGCACCTCCCGAGTTTTGCGCGATTTCACGAGACCGGCAAGGCGCATGCGCGGATGGGGTGGGATTTGGCGCGCGAGGGGACGGAGCGGACGCGGGAAGCGGTGAGTGGGGGTGTGGTGGAGGCGGTGGAGAAGGTGCAGGGCGCGACGGGGCTCAGGATTCGTGAGGCGTTCGGGGTGAGCCCAAGCGTGAGCGGGGAGAAAGTTGCTGGTCCGGGGGAGAACAAGGTGGAGGAACCTGCCCCGTAGATTCAGATGTTCGTCACGGTTGCGCCGGATAGACTCCGGCTTTTCGATGTCCCCAACTTCGTCCTCAATATCGCTGCTCCAGTTATAAGTAATTCAACGAGTAACACAAGACGAAGACATACAAGTCCAAAATTGCCAAAATTGTCGAGTCCTGGCTTCAGGTGAATATTTCGGGACGGATCGTCTTCTGCAGACGTCTGGACTCGTAGCATCCTCAAATTTCCTTTCACCCATCTCTCGTCGAAACCTCAGGTCATCATGATCAAGGACGCACAAGTGGTCTTCGAACGCGACGTCTCCAGATTATTCTCCCACCAACGATAGGTCGTCTAGCCAATCGATCGGTCATTCATCTTGGTGTAGCCCCTCTCAAGTCTCTTCTCTGACCATGTTGATCCCCGACCTTTATAGTCGCGGATTCGCTCTGTCGACCCTTCAGTGGATCTTTGCCTTCTCGGTACTTGCTCTGACGCCCTCCCCCAGTAACCCTGACTCTGAGGTCAGCGATGCTACCCCTCTTACGGGCGCGTATATCGTCTACCTCTTCAGAATGCGACGCTCAAACCTCCGCAGACTATCGTGGGTTCCTAAAGCTCATGGGCTGGTTTGCGGTGTCGAGTAGTGTGTTGTGGTTCGCAGGGTATGCGACAGAACTCACTAATGGCTCACTTATGCACTGATGGACTTCTAGGGTCACCTTCATCCGCTCGAAGGAACGAACTTGCAGGCCCGTGTACGCTTATTTCTATTGCACAATGTTCGGGACCGTTGCTCGGACCGTAGGCTGTGAGCATACTCCCGAATACATGCCCTCACCTAACGCGCTGCCAGTTTTTGCAACTCTCACGCCTCAGAAGGATGGACCACCTAATTCATGGATGCTTTCTGCAATCCGAACTTCTTGTACGCAAAATGGGTTCAGATCCCTCAGGTCCCTCACATGCGCCCCGGTTGGGATACTCCTATCCTGTCTCATTCTCGAAATTTCCATCGGTAAGAACGCCGGACACAATGTAGTCGCCCACCGATGCTTACTCTTAAATCGCAGCCAGTGTTGCCGCAATCATAATCTGTCGCCGCGCTGTCGCCAAATACGGCGTGGAACAGGTTTTGGTTCCAGTCCCGCCGCCCGAGCTGGTTGCTGCATGGACGATGGCGGACATCACAGAAGACGAGCCCCTTGTTCCGGGCCAGGAGATGAAGCAGACGTTTATGCTAATACCCAGACTTTATGGTGAGCTTCTTCACATGCGATCTTCTGCAAAGCTTACAGCCCTTTGCGGAACTTAGGGCGCGGACAGTTTTTTTTTTTTTCATGCTTTTCAACGAGAATCGTTATTTCGAGCTCAATTCTTGTCCGTTTGCCTTATAAATATGCTCATTGTGTCCGCAATGAAAATGCGGAGGGCACCACGGTCTTCGTTTTCCCTGATGCGATCATAATTGCCTTATTGGGAAAATGTCGCCCTTTTTGTACAGAACTTGTCGCATCCTCTGTGCTGTGGTCAGATTGACCTATAAATTTGATATGATGTCTTTATGAGTATCATTGAGGGCTGGATGGACCGGGATTTTGAATGTGTGTCTTAGTTCACCGGTATTCTGCATTCTCATAATGTGGGATATCTGAATACCTTGTATACAAGAAATAGATACAATATGAGGAAATACCGGTCCGTCCAGCCCTTCGTAATACTCATAAAGACGTCATATCAAATTTATAGGTCAATCTGACCACAGCACAGAGGATGCGACAAGTTCTGTACAAAAAGAGCGACATTTTCCCAATAAGGCAATTATGATCGCATCAGGGAAAACGAAGACCGTGGTGCCCTCCGCATTTTCATTGCGGACACAATGAGCATATTTATAAGGCAAACGGACAAGAACTGAGCTCGAAATAACGATTCTCGTTGAAAAGCATGAAAAAAAAAAAAAACTGTCCGCGCCCTAAGTTCCGCAAAGGGCTGTAATTGCCGCTCCAAGCATTTGGGCTTGCCATCGCGGCCTTCGAGTTTGCAATCGCCTGCTTGGCATTGAGGTAACCCCACGACGACCCTGAAGATGACAAGATTGGAAACCCTCAAGATCAGGATACTGGAGGCAATCATTTCAGTACGTGAGACTTGGGCAAACGAGATCTCCTTCTCACCGCTTCACCCAGCCTATCGCGAATTCTTGCAGACAATCCTGATAACAGTGTTTTCAAGTGGCTTTTTATGGCTTACACTGTGCGGACTCAGACTTCCCTACAGTTGAAATCGTCCATACGCTGACGGATTTTTTAGGCTGTACGTTTCCTGTTCAAAAGAGCTACAGGACAGGCGTGTGCGCGAACATCTCATAGTGGCGGGGGCCTGATTGTGTTCAAGACCATTGCAGGTCAAGCCCTTCACGAATTGAAGCGACTTCACGTTACTGAACTCACTCCAGCTCTCCCGCTTCACGGCCTGCTCTCCGACACTGCGCGTTCAGAGGTGTTTTCTACCTTTGTAACTTCCTGCTCGAAAATACGCTTCGTGTCTCTGGCGTGTGCACCGCTCGGAATCCTTGTATCCGGCCCATTCCTTGAGATTTTGCTCAGTGAGTTCGACGCATGCTACAGAGCCTTTTACCATTCCTCACCATCAATTCAGTTTCACTCACCGCCTTTTTCATCTACCATCGGGCTGTTGCTATCCACGGTGTGGACAGGTCGAGGACACCACACCTCCAAGACGCTACTGGGTCGCTGCGTGGGAGGGGGCCGATGTATTGACTCTGGATAACGTCGAAGATAACGTCGAAGCTCTTGTTACCAAGAGGGATGAAACTGTGTAAGCCATCGTGGGATGGATGCGCCTAACCTTCATCGTCATGCCTTTTCTCCTCCATTCACGATCACCAACGATTTGTCCTTCTATGTCGCTCCCAATTCATGATTTCCTTGCTCCAAGAATGGGTGACTTCGACATGCAGAGCTGAACATTGAGCCCTGGTTAGGGAAGCAAACTTACGTAGATGGAAACGTTTAGTCGAGGGATTGACATTGAGTCTGCGCTTCAAGTACTGCAGTCTTGCAGAAAGGTTCACGGTGGCCACACGCCCCTGTCGCGTAGAGGATCTCAGCAGTCAGCTGATCAGAAGGCCGATGGTAAGCAGAGAATTCAACGCATTGTCGGCATACCACAAATTGAAGAAAATTAACACGGGCGTCAACCCCGAGAACGCTGAGGAGCTAGGTTGAGATTGAACTTCCCTTTGAGTATTCGGTCCGCAAATGGGTTTGAACGCTGCACCTCATAGGGTATCCTCTCATTTTGGACTTTCCCCCCCCGTTTCAAACCAGAGAACGAGTCATGCAGGGTTCATTATACTAGTATCAGTGGTTCGACGCTGGCGAAGTACAATCTCTCGGGAATGGATTGCCGTCTAAATAAGCAGCGCGGAGTGGTCGGAGGCCGCAGCTACCAAGGAAGAGTTCGGGACAGTTTTCACCCTATTTCAAGCTAAAAGTCGAAATTCACCCGTCACCTGAACTTTTTGGTCGTAATAGTACACATCATTATTTGGCACTGGACGTTCAAATTTTACAAGTGGACAGTTGGAACATCGAAGCGCTCCTGCAGTACAATCAAGCCCAGCACACCGATGAGCGCCATCGCGCTCGGGTCAATCGCCCCGTGTGCGGGAAATGCAGGCGAGTCCAGATACCCGTCCAACAACTCCTTGATTTTTCCCCACTCCAAGAACCCAATTCGCTCGACGCTGGTCTGCGTGACACGCGCCTTCAGATGAGCCTGCAGCGGCATCAGCCCGGATCCTGCGATCAAGTTGCTCGCCGCAGGGGGGTTGTAAGGCGCCTTCTTGCGGAGGTATATTTCTTCAGTGACAAAGGGCTTGACGGCTTCACGGAGGATCCATTTTTCAGTCAAGGACCATTGACCCGGTTGCTCACCGGGAATCGGCCGAATTTTCAACGATCTTCAAGGAGTTAACGCGGTCATAGATAGAGGGGGATTTCCCATACGGTGGTAGGCTGTTCACATATTCCACCAAGTGGTGGTCGAGGAACGGCGGCCGACTTTCGATAGAATGTGCCATGTCACCGCGGTCACCAGAATGATTGAGAATCACTTCGGACATGAGTGTCTGTCTTGCATTAGTTTTTTGACACGGGCGATGCGTTCACGGTTCAAACCTTCCCGGTGACATACTAGGGCAAGTCCTCAGCTCATGCGCAACATGGCGGGCCCGACTCACCATCGCGACATTTAAACTGTGATAGCGGCCGGAGATAGAGTTCTCCCTGAGTGTGGGGTTCAAACTTTCGGAGAAACTGCGTGGAGTATCCTGCGGTCCATAAACTTCCCAAACCCTGGGATGGAAGACCGCGCCAGGGATCATCAGAATTCCCCCTAGCAAACGATGGGATTTGACTGCCAGCAAGTCAGGAGTGACAGCTGAGGCTGAGGGTACGGCATTGGAGGAGAACTGCGGTGCACCAGATATTTTCTCGAGCTGCGTAAGCAGGGCAAGTCTTTCCCCGTCGGTCGGAAGGGGAATCCCCAAAGCGTGGCCCGCCGGGTCTGGCTGCCTTAAGTACTCAGACGCAAGCCAACTGTACCTAGGGAACGAGGTTAGAAGTGGTGGTCTGTCGGGAGAGACCGGCCCATGCATACCCAGCAAAAATTTCGTCGGAACCCTCCCCAGATAGGGCAACCTAATGATATATATATTAGGTTTTGTAGGAAAACCTGCGCAGAAAAATTAACCTTGTACCCTCTGTTTCGGACTTGCTGTGATAAAATAATCTTTCCAGGGCCGTGAAATGTACCAGTGTGCTGTTCAGAATGCCAGATGGATTCCTCCAGGGCACCAACCAACGCCGCTTCGTCGACGTTGACCATATGAACATCTGCCCCGAGGTATTCTGCGGTACGGGCAGCCACGGGCCCTTCATCGTTTCCCTGCTCATCCGCTGCAACAATAGCGATGAGTTGAAAAAGCGCAGAACATTACTATGTGCTTACATGGATACGCCAAAGTGAAGGCGGTCACTCTGGCATTAGGGTCTTTTTCGCGCAACAGATGGGTAGCAATGCCAGCAACGGCAGAGCTGTCGAGCCCACCGCTGAGGTAGACGGCGAGCGGAACGTCCGAGCGAAGGCGAAGGCGCACCGACTCAACCAGGTGTTCGCGCACGGTCGAAATCATCGATTCAACGCTGACTGCAGGCTGCGTGGTTGCCGCGCTATACGTAAGGTCCCAGTATGCCTGTACCTTCATGTAACCGGAGCTTCTGCAGAGGACAAAATTCCCTGGCGACAACTAATGAGCGATAGTCAGTCCTGAGAATTATTTTCGGAGACTCGGTACCTTGTTGACGCCTTTGAACACAGTGCGGTCATCACAGAATACACCGCTCTGGGCGATGCTTTCAACATCCCAGGCAGCCTTCCATCCAAGAGCCATGAATGCTTTCATCTCACTCGCAAACATGATACGGCCGTTGGACACCGTGTAATAGAGAGGCTTGATCCCGAATCGGTCGCGCGCCACGAACAAGAGTCGTCGTTTTGCATCGTAAAGCACGAACGCGAATTCTCCGCGCAAGTGAAAGAGTAAATTGACTCCGTCGCGCTTGTATCTATGTCTGGATTAGATCGAACAGAAGTGGGGAGATGGACACTGACAATTGCACAACAAGCTCTGAATCTGATTTCGTTTTGAATAGATGACCCTGCTGCTGTAGTTCGGTTCGAATGCGCTCGTGGTCGTACAGCTCCCCGGTGACCACACAGTGAATAAGTTCGTCTTCATCTGACATCGGTTGTTGACCAGTTGCGAGGTCGATTATCGATAGCCGAGCATGTCCCAGTCCTGTGCGGGGAGTTTACTGAGCGTGAGGGCTGAAGAAAGGGATGTTACAGACCAACTTGGACATCAGGCGAGATGTATATTCCCCGAGAGTCGGGACCACGGTGCTTGATCATCTCAAGTGAGGCCTCGAGTTGACTCTTGAGAGCATCGGATGCTGGCCTGACAACCTCGTCGGGATAAAAAACAGCGCTGAGACCACACATGGTTTCTGAGGGAATAACTTAACGCGAACCACCTTCTGGCTTTTTATACCAACGTTCATGGACGGCTGTATTGGCCGTGTGGTTCTGTACCTATCTGTCAGCTATTGAGTCGGGGTTGTTCCTCCCAATGACATACGACACCTTACGTCATCGCAGCCTACTGTTCGCCCGTTTTGTAACGGGACGTCGCCGAGAACTTCATCGTGGGTCCCAGGCGGCGTTTGCCGCATGTGAGTTCGAATGGTCATCCGCACTGGACACGTGGAATGGAACTATACACAGTGTCTCCGAAGGAGCTGAAACTGTTGAAGGAGAGGGAAGGGCATCATCTTGATTTTGCCGTTCGGTCAACCTCGAAGTCGCGGAGAAGCGACTTAGCAAGCGATGGCCGAGTTGTCAGTTGTGGATGACGCACGCCGCGCCAATTATGAAGTCGCAATTTATTTGCAGGTCAAACTTGGGTCAAACACGTCGTTGGTTGGCCTTTATCAGACGTTCCAGTTCATCGAATCCGGGGTCGTGGCTGAACAGTGGTCGGAGTGAGTCTTCTGAACGAATCAACCAGATAGAAGCTTGTAAGGTGCTCCGAGCACGAAAACGCGAGATTTCTTGTTGTTTTTGAGACTGATCGGCCGGTACGGGCGAGACGCACCTTCTCGCCAAATCGTACTGTATGGTACAGGAGCTGAGGAGATCAAGAAATGAATAACATCAACAGCGAACAAGGCAGCTTCAGAAGGTACCGGTGGTGGAAGTTGGGAAGGAAGAGCGATCCGCGGCCTGATGCCGCTAACGTAACTTGATCCCGACAGTGTACACGTGCGCTCCTTGTCCCGTACCACCATGCTCATGTCGTCGGACGCCCAGTCCTCGACGTTGCGCGAGTACCTCGCAAAGAGTGCCCTGGATGAAATTTTGGATCGGGCAGCGCCAATTCTTGGTACGATTCGGAGCCGCGCTGCTTGCTTTGTAAGATATTAAATCCTCTTTGAGGTCGCGATCCCGGAGGCTCTCCATCCTCCCCCACTTGCGACTGGATGGCTAAATTCCCCGACCACACCAAGCTGGTGGACATGAATCTCCCTGGCACGCATGATGCCGCTACTTGTAGTTGGGTTCCCTCCTTTACCAACTGCGACTAAATCAGCTATTTATTGAGGGGATTATTCTGCTGCGAGACAAGCCGAACTGATCAAGTACACCGGGCCGTGAGTTTGATATCTAGTGTTCTCCAACCCACCTCGAAAATGCCAACAGGATTCGGGATTCTGTGTTCTTTCGTTGTCAGGAACGCTCCTTGTTACAAGCGTTAAACGATGGCATTCGAGTGTTCGATCTGAGGCTAGGCTATAATCCCGGCAACGACACGATCGGGTTCTACCATGGTGGGATTTCTTTTCTGACAGCTCACGGGACTGACGACGTGCACTCTCAGGCGTTGCGATGCTTGGACCAACGACTACACTGCAGGATGTGCTGTACGGACTATACCATTGGCTCGTCGCTCATCCTTCAGAAACGATTCTCGTATCCATCAATCAAGAAGAGGGTTCAAAGACCCTGTACGACAGGAAATTCGAAGAGATTCTGTTTGCAACGCTGAATAACGACGTTGGCAAACGGTTTTGGCTGCCGGCCGCAGGCGAAGTACGCGTGAGCAGGAGTCGTATGCTGCATCTAATGTATCATCTTCAGCTCGGAACTCTTGGAGCAGCCCGCGCAAAGCTGGTGCTGTTGCAGCGATTCACGTATCAGTTCCTATCCTCTCCGCCGGCTAATCCCTTCGGTATTCATCTCGATGCCGCGCAGTGGACGCCAAACGGCGGCAATATAAACCTCACCTACAACGAGACGCCGAAGAGAGTCGCTTATATTCAGGTCAAACTCGTTATCCTTCTTTGTTCCAACTCATCTTTGTTGGGCAGGACACCTTCATGCCTTTGGTTCCTCCTCATTCTAGTGCCGACGCCAATATCACGTCGAAATTCCAAGCGGTCACAGGTCACCTGGAGAAAGCCATGAGCCGACGTTCGGAGGGCGAGGTCGAAGAGCCGCTTTACATTTCGTTCGCTAGTGCTCACGCAAACGCTGACCTGATCACCCCGAACGTGTGTCTCTTCCTCTCAACGCGCAGTTTCACTTGAGCATCTGAGCTAGGTCATCGCTCTGGGAAATGCCTCGACGGCGGGAATGAACGAGCGTCTTCTTCCGTGGTTCAAAAATAATAAAGGAAATAGGTTCGGAATCGTTTGTAGGTCCAACACATTTTCGTAGCTCCGCACATGCTGACTCGGACTAGTCCTCGACTTTTATCATTCCGAGCCGGAACTTGTAGCAGCTATCATAGGCCTCTGAGTGCGATGTGCGAGCTGGCTGTGTGGACGAACTACCATCAATCTGGTATACACCTGCCCTTTGAACTTCTTGTTTTAGAGCCCTTTTGATTCTTTTTTGTGATCGTCTGGCATCTCGGCGATATTTGGCTACGGCGATGAGCTTCGTTCATTGTTGGACCGCGTAGAACGACGTTCCGCGTATAAGCATCGGCAGGCAGCGGAGACTCGGATTTCTTGTCAGACCGTTGATCCAAGCTGCGTGAGCACGCAGAATTTATTCCTCATCTTTATACTTATTGCCTTGCTCTCTTAAGTCTTAACGGAACGTTTTCCAAACTAGTATCATCTTGTGGGCGGGCTGGCTTCGTGTCCGTTGCATGTCTGCCGCTGGGAACACTCCTCTTTTAGCCCCTGCTGCAAATGCCAATATGTGAGTGCAGCAACTGATAGGGCTTTTTCTTCTCATCATACCCTCTAGTTCTTACTGTCGCGATCATAATCCATCGCCGGGTCATTGCCAAATATGGGTCGCGAACGTCTGAGGTCAGACCCTCGCCGCCCACCGTAGTCCTTTGGATCGACATCAAAGATCAAGCACTCACCTGTCCCGGCGAGAAAGGGGAATCTCGACGGCCCTCAATCCATTTACTACGTAGTTTAATCCCCCAACTTTACAGTGAGCCTTGCCTACCCAGTCTTATTACCGGACCTTCTGAATCACAACTCCAAGCGTGCGGACTCGCCCTCTCAATTTTGCAGTTTGGCGGTGGGCTGGTGGGAGTTTTTTCAGACCGCTCCAGAGGCTGAAAGCGCGCTCACAAGTACGTCGGGCTTTACGCCGGAGTCGGATCACCGCTGATTTATCCACAGCATATCACTCTTTCTTGGTACCAACGTCCGTGCTGGCGGGAGTGGCCAGCTTGTTTTGGGTTCTTCTGTGCGAACACTTCATCATCCTCAGCTTCGTTGGTTAACACGCTTTAGGGTCTACTTGACCTGTTCAAAGCATCCAAAAACAAAGAGCGCCTGGATGCATTTGTCCCTCGCAGTGTTTTTCGCCCTCTTTCGGTTTGGCGCGTACCTTTTAGCATGGCCTCTCGAGGCCGAGCGTTCAGAAGCGCTTTCTGAACTTGTCCGTTCTTACGTAAATTCCAATTGCGGGTCAACTGCATGCGGACCAGTGGGAATCCTGTTCGCCGGGCCTATGGGGGAGATTTTACTCCGTGAGCGCGAAAATTACAGCAACTTTCTGGGACTCACCATGGAATAGATATCGCTGTCGCCTCCATCATCTTTTACTACTGGAAGGGCTTAGATACGATCGAAAACCCACCCCACCTTGGCCCAGTGGTGTGGGCAATGAAGGATATCCTTCAGCTGGACTTAACGAAGGAAGTTGAAACGGTATAAGCGGCGGCTTCAAGATTAACTAGTGCTCGTTTCTCCGTTCAATGTTTACATATACAAAATTTCCTGGTTGAACGACGCAAGTTAGGCAGAACGGAGTTGATGAGAGTTAATGCAGGCATCGTGCAGTTATTCAGGCCATGCCCCAACTCGGGGACGCAATTTCGCTAAGCAGGAAGTTCAGTCGAGGCGCTGGCAAGACCAAACCTTCGACAGGAGCTGACCTCGTACAGATCCCAGTTGAAGTAATATCACGATACGGCGTATCGAACGAAAGACGCAAGATATGACCTGATTTTCCCGAATATACATAGGTTCAACAACACGCGCGTACTACGTAGCGAGCGGGAACGGCTTCGGCGGCGTCAGAACAAGCGCGGCGTCCGTCCGCATCTTGGGCCCAATCAAATGATCAAACGACGGTGAATTGCTCACCCGCGGTGTGAAGTCGGCAAAGTCCCAAAGCAGCCCGAGCGTCTTCAGCACGCTCGTAGCGCTGTACACCTCGGGCTTGCCGGTCGCGGGGTTGGTCCCGAGATTTTCGATGAAGCCGGCGGGGCTGAAGGGGGAAATGAGCCAAGTCGGCATGCGGCCGCCGAGGCGGTCAAAGCGTAAGGTGTAGTTCTGGCCGTCGAGGGCCGTCTCGGTGTACGTCTTGTCGTCGGGGCGCACCGCGATAGGGGAGGGAACGTGGTCGTGGAAGCCGCCGCTCTCGTCGTACGTGAGCACCAGGAGCGTGTCGTTCCAGTGCGGGCCCTGACGCACGGCGTCGTAGATCTGCTTCACGAACACCTGCCCGAAGCTCACGTTCCCTATTGGATGCATCGAGTTGGTATTCCCGTCGCAGCAGCTGGGGTTAAGGTAGGAGAGCTGGGGAAGGAGGCCGAGGTACGCGTCCTGGAAGAAGTTCTCGATGGGGACCACGTTGTTGGCCGCGTTGGCTTTGACCCAGGTGTAGAAGAGCGCGTCGGGCGCGAAGGCGCCGTTGGTACCGTCGTAGTTGAGCCAGGAGATGTCGTGCGCGGAGGCGGTCTCGAATATGCTGTTGACATCGATGGAAGCGGTTTCAAAGTCGTTATCGTTCGTCCCGTGCCCGTCAGAAGTGCCCGAGAGCGCGCAGGCGCGATTCGGATTCGTGGGCTGAAGAGCGAAGGAGAATTAGTCAGTAGTCCGAAGTTAACGCGAGGGGAAATACACACCCCCGGAATGCACGAAAACCAGTAGTTGAACGTCGTGAACCCATCAACGAGGTCCACCATGGTAGGGACCTCCGCCTCGTCATAATAACCCATAACCTGTGCTGCTGAAAGGGCGACGGTATTGTTTTCACCACCCAACGGACCCCACACAAGCTGCTGCTGCTCGATGAACCCCTGGTTCGTCGCCTTCAAACTCCCGTTCTGGATTGCCTCATCGTTCGGCACGAAGGTGCTGTAAAACTCGAAGTTGTTCCCCGTGACAGAGTGGTCCGGGTCCTGCAGGACGGAGTCAAAATCCTTGGAGCGCGTGCACATCGTGATGGCGGGGTGGGATACGTTCACGGGGATGCACACGTCCCCGTTGTTGGCTGGGTTGTCCAGCCCCGGGCGATTGACGCCGCCGAGAATGTTATCAAACGAGCGGTTCTCCAGAAGGACCCAAACGACATGTTTTATCCTGTCCTTCAGGTTCGCGACGGACTCGGGCGAGCCCGCGGTGTACCCGAATGGCGGGGGGCTGACGGTCGTGGGCGGGGTGACGGTGGTATTGCTGCGCCCAAATATCGCGTCGACGGTGTCCGAGACGATCGACGTGGAGGTCGCGAGCAGACCGAGAAAGGAGGCGGTGGTGTTGGCCTTCATCACAACGACCGGACGAGATAATAGATTTGAACGGCGAGCGTCTTATAGAATGCCATTGTACGTGAGAGGGAGCACATGGTTCAGGTGCTTCCAGAAAAGATTGCCTGAGAAGCCGTACACAGAAATAACTATAGAAGCCTCGGACTTGTTCCTTCGCAAGTCGGCCGTGGACGTGACGCTACAAAATCAGCATGCCACTTTCCCTACCAGCGGTGTTTCCCACGGTTGACATTTGACGTGCACGTTCGTCGCCGCCTTGCCGCTGCGCAGGTGGAGGAGCCATCCAATGGCCTGAAATCCTTCCAAGGGAATTGAGGGTCATATTCAGAGGTGTCCACATTCAAAATCACCATTGACCCCAACCGACCCTCCTAGAATTCCAAGTCAACATCTCTCCCCAAAATTTCTTCGTCCGGCGTCCGACAATTCGCTGACGGCGAGGGAACAGAGCTGTTGGGACCTGCAAATAAAGCTGTGAGGCGAAACAAAATAATGCTGTTGGGTGCGCTGATAGATTCAGAAGCATTGTCACATGCACGAAAAGCTTCGGTATCGTGAAGCTGAAGTATGTTTTTGGCTCGCCAGCCACTGGCATCTTCGAAATTGATACAATACACCCACCCCCTTTTTGTTGGCATATCCAGAAACACGACAATTACTGCCATGTCATCCAAATTATGGTGCCCATCTGCTAATAAGTAGGAAAGGTGCCTTCACGAGTAGGAATATTCCCACGGTTGAAGACGCGGCACCATAGCAGATCCGAACTCGGTGGTCATTTTACGTAAACCAGCAACTGATCAAATGGTTAGAGCGAACATTCTGAAGTGCATCACGGGGACTGCCTGAATAGCTCAGGCTGTTGACGGCCTAGACTGTTTCACTATATATGTACGTGGGTGTCCCATTTCCAACCAAGGGCATCACATTAATTTAGTGCGGCTCTCCTTTTCCCGCTCCGGTTCTTCTCATCTGACCCGCGCGGACTGTGGGGCCTAAGTATTCTGATTACTGGCTTCTCTCAAAGATAAGGGGTTCTGTATATACTATCTGAATGTACGCCCAACCTGCGTTGCATCTTCTTCTCTTTCCTCGTCGCCAACTCCAATGTTTCTTTCCAGTTATTCTGTGATCCTGGCAGCGGCGTGCGGTGCCAATGCTCAACTTGTGAACCCCAACAACGATACGTTCGGAAACGTGTTCAATTTTTGGACGAAGACTACCGACGGTTGGGATGTGAGTCAACACTGGCAGTATTGATTACCTGACCAATTAACTGACAGCTTACCCGTGGAAATGCAACAAATGCGATTACGCTACCTTTACCGTTCCCCAAGAGCCAGGGTCACAATCCAGCCGGCCTCCAGTGCACTTGTTATCATTGACATGCAGAATTTCTTCCTGGTTGGCAATTACCTGAATTTTGGGTTCGACAAGAGATGACCATTAATAGCATCCGGATCTCAACGGTGACCCTCGTGGAAGAGCCGTCATTCGTCAGTGTCTCTGAGCGAAAATCCCTAGGGTAGTACTTATATCGAGGAACCTCACCTCAGCGACTACCATCGACATGATCCACGCCTTTCGCGCGAACGACATGAAGGTGATCTGGACCAACTGGGGGCTCACTGAATTTGATCGTGAGTGAGTTTACTGTGGCCTTAAAATCGAGCTTACCGACATCCTAGTGATGAGCATGCCACCTTCTTTCATCGTAAGTAGCGCCCTTCAAAGGTTCGGGGAAGAGCCTATCTAATTGACGATAGAACGGCTTCTCCTCCGACGGCACCTCGTCCACCTCCTTCGGCTCGGACATGGGCACAATACAAGGAAACATCAGCGTCGGACGAAAGCTTATGCGCGGGAGTCGGAACGCGCAGCCTTTTGGGGACCTGTTCGACGAACAAGTCGGAGGAGTGGCGAATGGGACTGATTTCTACTTCAACAAAAGTGAGTGTCTTTGACTTTCGGCGGGCCCATAGTTTGCTCATCGAAATGCAGACCGATTGTCCGGCATGTGGGGCGCCTCGACGCCCATGCAAACATTCCTGCAGGATAACCTGATCACGACATTATTCTTCGGCGGCGTCAACATCGGTGAGCGACGAACCTTCGATGACCTGCGCCTCTTCATGCCGTTCGAAACTAGATCAATGCGTCTGGGGAACACTTTTGGAGTGAGTTCGCTTATATCGACGGACCCCTGAAGCGAATATACTGACTTCAGCGTAGTTCGTATTACAAGGGATACGATGTTATCCTCGTTGACGATGTTTCAGCCACCACCAGCCCGGCGTCTGCGACAGGCATGGTTGATTTCAACGCACAGTTGAACGGATGGAGAGCAAATTCGACGAATATACTGCCCGCTCTCACGTAGATCGATTTTTAGTCGCCAAGGAAGGCTTATAAAAAGCACCGGCAGAAAGGGGAAGTTTGGGTAAAACGACCGTTGTTGATGAACAAAAAATATTTGTGCAATGTAACGAGCCGGCCTAATAGGCGCTGACCTGTGGGGAAACACCATTCGGGAACACCTGCTTGAAGAGCTCTGGATAATGGCGTTCCGCCACGTCGGAGTGACCTAGGCAGGCATGCCCCATCAACCACACTGTGATCAAGGCAGAACCGCCTATTATACGGCTCGGGCTAGAAAAGCTTGTTCAACAGTGACTTCGGGCCGGTTGAGTGAGTGTGGGTATTTCAATTGCACTTGTACTGTACGCTGTATATTACAATGATGGTGGATGAGTGAGTGGGGTTCAAGTTCTAGATCTGTTCGCGCCTCAACTAGTCTGTTACTTATGCCAATCCCGCATAGAGCGTCTTCTCCAAGGTATCATACAATCGGTGGTGCGTATCGTCGAACCTGGGTGCCAGTTGCGTTGCAAACACCACCGCCACGCCCGTCGTCGGATCTATGAAGAAATTCGTGTTCGCCCAGCCCCCCCCTGAAAAAACGTGAGACTCAGTTCAAACACGACAGGTGCTGCATCCCACACGCTCCAGACCCGCTTTTGCGTCTCCCGGGCACATCAACGGTGTTGACGAACAAACCATGACTGAATTGTGCGCCGCCTGCTGGTACACCGAAGTAGGGGTCAGACCAGGGCATAAACGCATCCAAGGTTTTAGCACCGGCAGGCGGAAGGGTGGGGGAGAATAGACTGTTGACGGAGGCACGAGTCAGGATGGGGGTGGTCGCAGTGCCGGCTAGAATTTCTTCGGTGTCAAAACATGCGACGGGTAAAATCTGCGAGACTAAACGCGCCTTTAATCTGTAGTATGTGGTGCAGAAGAACAAGGTAGTCCTTCTGCGAGGCGTACAGGTTGCCTCCTCCAAAATGCACTCGGACTGAAAGAAAAGCAGAGATTAGATCAAATCAAGACTGTCCGGCCCAGCGAAAGATTTGATTTTATACCCACCGTGAGCAGGGTTGAGGTCTATCACCGGCGAGCCCTTCCATCTTTCGATAACCCCACTCTTGGTTCGGTAGGAGAGGGGCAGGAGTCGGTCCTTCAGCGGAGGCGTGAGATAGAACGATGCGGAGGTGATACCAAGGGGAGCAAAGATATGATCTTGGCTACCAGTAAGATTAGTCGCAGGTAGATCCAGAGTTGAATGAATCACGTACAAATATTGCTCTAGCGATTTCCCCGAGATGCGCTCGACTATAAAACCCGCGCAGTCGGTGGAGTGGCCGTACGCGACTAGGATGAGCAGTTAGGGCTACGATCTCGAATCTTTCACATGAATGGACACCTACAGTCCGTGCCAGGTTCGAATTTTAAAGGTACATTGGGAAGCGAGCCCTGGGTTGAGTCAACATACAACTACAAGGAATACGCAAATAATTTTGACCTTCAGATGCTTGAAAACTGCGGAAACGTCCTGATCGCCGAGCAGGTACATGTCCGGTATGCCTACGAAACAGCGGTTAGATCGTAGCTTCGAAAAGTATCAAGGCAATGAAAGAGGGAACCCACCATTCTCCCGCGACTTATGGAGGGCACCGCCGTCGAGCCCACTGGTGTGGTTTAGCAACTGGCCGAAGGTGATTTTGTTCTTCGCGGGCGTTGTAAGAGGGTTCCCGGCCTTATCTTTCCCCGTCATCACCACCGGGTTCGCCAGTTCAGGCATTACGGTCTCGACTGGGGTGTCGAGCGCAATTTTGCCTTGATCGACGAGTTGGAGGGCAGCGATCTGGAATATCGACCAGAAAACATTAGCAATGGTCATGGTCCAGATGTTGGATCGCAAACAGTCGTGATCAGCTTCATCTGGCTGCATAACCAAAAGACAGTGTCCTCATCGATTGGCTCACTCATCGGGTCGTCCACGAACTTCTTGCCTTCTTGATGCATATATAATGTCCCGTCTGCGGTTGTAACACCGAAGAACATCGCAGTGGTCGATTTACTAGACACTGCTTCCGACTGTGGGTTTCCGAGACATGTTAGTTGCTTGGCTTTGCGGAGGAACAGCGAAGTAGCTACGTACGAGGATACGGTTGAGGTTGTCCTTTTGAGTTGCGGAGAGAGATGGGGATGGCATGTTGAATAGCGGGGATGAGAGTAGATTTTAGGTTTGCTTCAGTTATTATAGAGCCACATAGAGCCATTTAGAGCACGCCGTTCTACCGAAGCACTCGGCAGGTTGAGGGGTCGCGCGACCATGGAGCGACCTAGAGCGACGGAGCCACATAGAGCCATATAGAGCCATTTAGAGTACGCCGTTCTACCGAAACACTCGGCAGGTTTCGTATCAGCATCAGATCACGGAAGTGGGTCAAACAAAAAAGTTGAAGTTGGAAGTACGTTCCCGAGCAATATAACTGGTAAAAGATCCAAGTCCTCAATTTTCGGTTCTGTTTTCAACTTGAGCTGAATTGTGGTTGAGGTTTCAAAAGAGGCTGGATAAAACGATCGTTGTTGATGATACAAAAAATACTTGTGCGATGTAACGAGTTGGCCTAATAAGCACTGACCTGCGAGGGCACGCCATTCGGGAACACCTGCTTAAAGAGCTCCGGATAATGGCGCTCCGCAACGTCGGGGTGACTCCTAGGTAGGCATGCGCCATTAACCACACTGTGATCAAGGCAGAGGAGGAATCGATGACATACTTGACACGTCCGATAAGGTTGACGCGGCCAGACGGCTCGCGGTCGAATTCTGTGAAGTTGACAGCTGTGAAGAGTGTTAGTATTCAGTCTTGTCGTCAATCGTCGTCAGTCGGGAGACACACAATCGGTGGCATTGAGCGTTCCACGGGCATCGCGGAGCTTAAGGACCTCTGGTGGGACTGTGGGTAACGCATGTCAACACAGTCGCAAAATTTTGAATTAACGCACACTCAAGAACATGCTCAGTGAGCTTTACATCGAGGCCGATGTTCTGGAAGAATGGAACGGAGTATCGTGGACCGGTACCGCCGGAGGGTGAGAGGACACGGTGTGATGTCGCGCGCGCGAGGCCCTGAGTCGCGAATTCTAACGCTGTTCGAGGGAAACGGGTTCGGAGAGCGAAAAAGTCCAGTGATTGCCGCAGGACGTACCACGCCCAATATTGACGACGAATGTACCAGGAATAGGAGGAACATCGATCCAATCTCCAGCCAGGTTCTGAACCTGTAGCCCTTTGTGATCCGAAGCTTGAAGTAGCTTGCGATGCGTCAATGAACCGCCGAGGCAGGGTGAACAGATAACATACGAAGGTCAAAAAGCCCGCGTCGTAGTGCGGTCCAACACCCTGGCTTTCAGTGGTCCCGTCCGTCTGCGGGTACTGCACGAGCTTCCCGCGATGCTGCATAAACTCGTCACGGTCATAAAATTGGGCAAGGGCGGTTGCGGGCAGGCCGAACGCCTCTGCAAGAAAGCCGATGAACTCATAGCTGAGTTTTTGGACATCCAGCAGGTAGCGCTCCATAACTGTTTTGAAGCCGGGCAGGAGTTCCTCGTCCGGCCACTGTCTACCATGGTAAATCAGTTCCATACGCACAGGTGGAGATACATACCTGCGATGGACCCCAAAGACTCCAGTAATCTGGGTCGCCTCGCCCCTCCACGGCGCGACAGACATGCGGGGTCGCGATGTCGAACTGCTCGCGCCAATCTGTGCGCCCCTTTGTAAATTCGGCGCCTAGCTTGTTGTACCCCAAGAAGTGCTTGCTGTTCGCCATGCTAATTTTGTCTTTGGCCTCTTGCGGAAGTGCGAAGAGACGCGGAATATAGGCGACGAGCTCGTCCGTTTTCACGGGTACATTTGATAGGTAGAGAAAGCCGACGTTGATCAGAGCGTGCTGGAGCTCCTTGATAAACTGAGGTTTGGATGCTGGAGACAGGGTTTGCGAGTAGTCGAGGGTGGGTACGGAGGAGAAGTTCGCAGACGCCATGGCGGTCAAGAGCAAGGAGTGCCGATTTCAAAGCAGCTCGTGGTGAAATCGCGTCAGATGACGCGATTGCGCCTAGATTGGACCCATAACTAGCAGACGCGTGAGATACACCAGGAAACCGACGGTTTACTAGGATTATTTATGCCAATCGCCGGAATCCATGAACTGAGACGAAAGTGAAAGGAAAAGGCTGGCAATGTTTGTGGAATGTTTGGTGAAGTTAGATCAGCAGGGTTCTGTCCGGCTTTGGCCTGAGGCCGCGAAGCCCCGGCTTTGCGGCCTGGGCTCGGCTCGGCCCGGCCTCGCTTAGGTTGTCGGCCTGAGATTTTGCCAGGCCGGGCCCCCATTTCCTGGAATTTACCAGCCAAAAGCCCCGACTTGGGCCGAAGCCGGGGCTTTTCGGGGCTTGGCTTGTCAATGTGACAGAAGGGAGAGAAAACGGTCAATTTTATCTAAAGTCACCTCGTATTTTCTTTCCCCAGGTTCGAGATGGCTGAAATAGCGGGATTGAACAGAATCAGTAGTGCGGCACTCCTCAAATGCGACACACTGTGCTAAAGTACGACACATTTCCCATCAATGTGTCGCACCTGTTTCCTTAAGCGCGGCAGCCATCAAATGGCCATCAAACCGGCATATCCCTGCCGCGAAGCGGCCGGTTAAGGTTTGGGTTAGTGGTTTTGGTTAGAGGTTAGTGGTTAGAGGTTAGAGGTTCGGGTTAGAGGTTCGGGTTAGTGGTTAGTGGTTAGTGGTTAGGGTTAGAAGTTAGGGTGAGGGTCGAGGTACAGTCGACTCTGTCCTAACCCATACTTTTTAACCCATACTCTGCAGTAAACCATACTTTTTTGAGATGATTTTCCAAACTTTTGGCAGGGATAACCCATAACTCTGCAGTATCCCATAGCTTTTTGGGGTCCACCAACACGTATGGGTTAGGACAGAGTTGACTGTATATTGTAATGCTGTTGAAGGGGACTTGTTCATGGACGACGTGAATTGATGGTCAATCAAAGCGAACGCGGCACCCTCCAAACAAGTGCGACACATTTCCCATCAATGTGTCGTACTTGAGCACGATGTGTCGCATCTAAGGTGTGTCGTACTGCCGCATCTGGTATATCTTCATGAAATAGTGCTCGGGGATCCGTATCTCGGGACTAAGTAAATAATGTTCGGGGATTCGTATCTCGGGAGTGAACTCTCGTTGAGTTCAATTTTGGTTCCGAGTCAAGTTAACGTGGAAAAATGCTGAAATGCAAGACAGGGAGTGCCTCCTCGAGCCCAAGCATATATTCAGCCTCTGTCCAAATTCAGAATCAAATGCCAGTCCACCAAGTCCATCGCAATAACGTCGGCCACTAACAATGAGGTGGGTCAACTCAATCGAGATTGAGAGAGAGATAAACACGAACTTCCGACATATTCGTTCGGGACACACAAAAAATCAAGCAAAGATAAAGTCGTTCCAACGCCGACGTTCTGTCGTTTATCTTGGTCCTCTCCGAATACGACATGTTTATTGAAACTCACCTGGGCCCGTGGTGCTATCGTGTGTAGCCATGTCATGATACGCCTCTTAATAAATTAGCGCAACGTGAGCGTTCGCAAGGAATATGGGTACCCACGAGTCGGAGCCACTGAGCCGCGAAGCTGCTATTATCACGCATGTTGCAGCTCAAAGCCAGCGCCGAAACGCCGGGGGCAGTGGTTAGATAGAGCATGTCGCGAGACTGTCGAGCAATGGGTCCGGCCAGTTGAAGACCGCGGCCCCGAGCACAAGGTGGACGGTGCTTTGCTAAAGGAATGAAAACGCCCAAGGTGTGATGGCGCATTTTGGACCAGAAACCAAATTACGGAAGTGGTTTGATAGGGGAAGTGGAAGGTATGCGTACGACTGGGTTTGACGTCGCATTTTAAAGGCGATGCGGTGGGTAAGATTGTTCGACTTCTTGAAACCGCTGAATATTGGAGTTTGCGCGTGTCAGGTAAAAGAGCAGAGTTAGGCCGTTGCGTTAAAATTCCGGCTGTGTAATTCTGAGAGTCACGTCATGTGTGCGGGTGCAACCAGTCGGGGTTCAAAATTTGAGCATAGCTAAAGTCTAAGATTCGTGCGCGTATTGGAGGTTATATATGGAGCATCAATCAAAGCTTACGCGGCGGAATTTCAAGTTGCAGTCGAAATCTTCGAGAGATAACAAGAACGGAGGAAAAGAAAAGACTGGACAACGTCATGGGGCTTTGCACCAATGCAAATCCGTCGCGGTCCAAGAAGCAAGACGTACTACTCCGCGGAAGGACCCAGCTTATTGATGAGCTCCGTCCACCTCGCCTTCCCCAACCCCTTTTCCATCTCCTCTGCATATCCTGGAAACTCTGCAGGCGTCTCCATAGCACCTCGTACAAGCCACCGAACGCGCCATTCCGACTCTGCCATATTTTTATTCGCTGCGGAAGGGTACCAAAAGTTTTCCTTGATACGGTACCACGTCGTATTGCTGGCGAATGTGCAGACGTGCAGGGTTGCGGAACGGGATCCCAATTCGCGGACAGCTGAAAATTCGAGGGCGAGATCGGCAAGTGTCGGGGGTGCGTCGTCTCCGATCCGGGTAAACGAGAAGGTGAAGAGATGCGGAAGATCGAGGATAGCGGTCTTGAGCGCGTCGTAGAAGCCCTGATGGATGTCCATTAGAAAACACGAAGAGAAGGTGACGACTGGAACGGAGGAGAAGGAGTGAACAACGTACTGTGAGGGTGCCTTCCCCGGTATGAGTAGTAAGCTTCCAGATGTTGAGCACTGTCAGGTGCGGGAGGTGTTTGGCGATGGCGAGGAGCAACGCTGGATCCCATGTGCTCACCAGATTGCTCATCACACGAGGAGGTTCGTGCATCCTCGAAAAGGCACCCAGGACGTGATGGTACATCTCGTCGAGGGATCTATCCCACGAGAGCGTCACCAGTTCGATTGGGGAGTGCGGGACGACCTGGCGCGGCATCAACGCCGGGCCGCTGAAGTCGCGCAGATGTGGAAGCGAGATCGGTGAGGGAGGGTGTGTTGGATTAACTGGAACGAAGTCCGGCAGGACAATGAGCTTCACCAGGGTGGGGTGCAGTCGGAGGAAAGCGGCCGTGTCGGCGCAGAAGGGAATCTGACAGTCGCGGAGCCGGGGAAAGCGGGTGTGGGCAAAGAAGGAGAACGAATTTGGCAAGAAGGAGAGGTTCAAGGAGGTAAGGGAAGTGAGCTTGACTAGCGCCATCTTCATGAGTCGCGTGAAAGATTTGAGTACGCCGTCAAATTCAAGGTGTCTAGAGCAACAATTACAGTGAACGGACGGTGACGGGTGTCTAAAAAGACTACATACATGTCTAATACTTTGACACACGCGGCCGCTGCTTGGTTGGAAGTAAGAACCTTGAGCACCTTCACCGCACCGGCCAGAGTGGTAGGCGAGATGGTGTGGTAGATCCAGCGCAAGGAGACGTCGTATAGCGCGTGGTTGGTCCGACACAGGGTAAGGAGATCGGTTACGGGTACTTGAGATGCGATACCATCGAGGAGTTCCGCAGGAAGACGGGTGAATTTCGCTGCCATCGAAGTTGGCGAAAAAAGATGCTCGGATCACGCGGCTGATGTATCAAGTGATATATTGTTTGTTGATGCCGCCGGCCCGGAGAATTCTGGCTTGCTTCCTCCCACCATATCGGAATGGCCTTCACCAGAATCACCGACGCTCCAAGTTAGCCTGGCGTAACAAAAGATAATGCACGAGAACTACAGTCAAATACCGGCGAAATGGCACGCAAATTCCACCCAACCTGCACCCCAAATACTGTCTGTGCGGCCATCGCGATATTCTTCATCGCACGCAACTCCTCTCACGAAGGCAGCCCTAGAATCGCAGGAATTCCGTCCCAGACTTCTACATCCTCAGCGGAACCTGGTCCGACTTATCCGCCCGACAAGTAGCGCTCATCGGCTCACCCAAATCCTGCCACATCGGGCAAAACGTCGACAGGTTGAACTCCGTCTCTGCCTGTCCGAGTGGCTCCAACGGCGCGGTAACGACCAATAAAATCTCCGCTGGACACGTTTCTGGCGTGGTGCAGGTGGTGGCGTTGTGAGCGCCCCCGACGGCGTGTACAATGGTGATGATGTTTCGCGCCGAGTGTGCGTGCGCGCGATGTGTAGCTTTGTTTTGATTGTGTCAGAGAGGTGCGGCCAACTTGGGGCGGCGAAAAGGAGGCACTTTGACGCGCGAGAATAGGCGGCGGGGAGGAGCCACAGTGCGTTCATCCGCAGAATTTGGAGGTGTGCATCGGCGGAGGTTTTGAGAGCGAATCCTTCCGGAAATGTATTGAGATGTTGCAGGAACACCGGTATGGAGAGGTAGGTGATGCAGTGTGCGCGGATGCAAGGTAATTATTTGTGGCTGAGCTGCAATATTGCCAGTGTATCGGATAATACATTGCTCGTCGGCGGTGGCATCAAGAAACTTCAAATACGACCATGAATTCGCCATCGTGTGATTCATTAATCCGCAGCTGGCTTACCTGGAGTCAATTATTGCTCGAAGAAAAGGTTCGTTCTCCTGCCAGTGCGCCGAATCATGAAGCTCACCCCATTTCACAACACCGATCGAAACTAGGAAAATGAACGGGGAATATGTAATTTTCAAGACTGAACGGAGGATGACATTACAGGAGGTAACATCCCATTAAGAATGAAGTAATATTTGATGCAACCTCATAATTTAAACCCTCCTGCCAGTCCCATCACATTGTGTGGATCCACCCGCGCCTTGATAGCTCGAAGACGAGGAAGGTTTTTGCCATATAGACGCTCCAGCGGCGTATCGTACAATGCGTAGTTCGGATAGAGCGCGGCATCACCGACGGGTTGCCCAAGATTAATGGCAACATTGGTGAGGTGATCCGCACTTTCTTTCAAGGCGGCGTGAAAGACGGCGTCGGATGATGATGAGTTCCATGAGAAATAGAAGAGGTTAGGCTGATACGCGGCGTTGCGGAGGGGCGGGAAGGCGGATGGAATACCGTGCGAGTAGATACTTGGGAGGAATACTTCGATGTTCGTGACCACAAGGAACTCGCCTTGATCAAGGAGTTTGTTTCCCCAGAACTGTAGGTTGTCGTCAATGAGTAATACGAAAGGGAAGGAAAACCAGGCGGAACACAAACCGTGGTCTCATTCAAAACCGCCGCAACCATGGCAGGCGAGTATTCGAGGACGGTGGTTACGTGAAAAGCTGCCCTGTATTGACGATTTAGAACGGTCTTCTAAATAAATGAGGTTGAACACGCCTGGGTCCCACGGGAGGCGTGCCCGACTTGACCAGGGACAGGAAACTTCTCGTGCTGAGATCTTGAGACGTGCTCGGAATAGCCAGAAAGTCATCGAAGACTCCGACTGGCTGTGTTGTGCCGTCGTAGAACAGGACGGTGTCAATTTGCAGCTGATGCACAATGAGGATTACGGTTCGCCACAATAGCTGTCCAAGCCTACTTCACCGTTGATGAAAGTGGGGCCTGTAATAATCTGTGCCTTGGGATCGGTGTTGTTTGTCGCGAAACGAGCGGTAGCGGCATCCACCGCTGGCATCTGGTCGGCACCATAGGCGATCACTCCACCCTGCAACACCAATTCAACATCGGTCAAGGAATTAACTGAAGTCCGTACCCAAACTTTGTCCTGTAGATGCCCCGTTCAACGAGGTCGTTCCTGACGTTGGATTCTAATCGACTCACGCGTTTAAAGGCCTTGAGGGTGAACCTAGTTACAATGCCCTATCCCGAGTAACGTGAGGTCATGAAAGCTCTGAATGGGCAAGGCCCGACGTACGAAGTTGTTGTGAGTACCCTATAAGGCTCAGATCAGTGGTCAGCGCCAAGGAATTGAGCTTTAAAACTGTACCCTCATTGCAAAGAACAAGTCAGGGTCGGATGAGGCCGTGACAGATACAATTTGCCCAGTGGGCTTCACAAGCTCGAATGCCGTGACAGTGTCCAAAGTCAACCCGACTTGGTTTGCGAGCCAGTTGTACCCTGCACCATTGAAAATTAAGAGGATATTAGAACCCCAAGGGCAACGAACTCACCTCCACCAAGAGTAAATCCTGCCACGCCAACACCTGAAACACGACCCCCTGCTACAATTACTCCGTGTGGCTCAAGCGCCGCGTATACCTAATGCAACGTGAGACAAAAATCTTCAAGAGTCGAAGTTGAAGCTCACATCATCCCAGATGAGACCGGACCCGAACGTGGCCGTCTGGTTTTGCTCGTTGTACGTGACACTCGAAAATCGGCTCATGGAAATTTGCACGCCGGTGGTTGAGGAAAAACCGAGACTCGTTGTATGCCCGCCACCCTTGACCTTGAGTCTTTTCAGTATGCTTGGGGTGAGTGGAAGAGAATGCAAACGTACCCCGAAAGGAGTCCTTGTCGAGCCAAGTATTTGCAGCTGTCACCAAGTTCAGCTTTGGATACATGGGAGCGGAAGGGAAAAAAAATGTACAATCGTAGAAACATCGGCGGCTGTCCCTGGTTCAACTGAACAAGCAGAGGCCTGGACACTCGACGTGGCCCAGTGGGCATTATCCGCTGTGTAGTTCGCGGAACCTACTCGGGATGATCAGCCTTTGCTAGCGAGTTTTGGACATGAGTTGCTAGCCAGGATAAAACACGGTCGAAGCTGGCGAAATCGCGCGCTGAATCTTGCTGCAGACCTGTGTGAAGTTCGAAGCCGATATCGATGTGCCCATGGTCGAGGGAAGAAGAGCCGCCAGTGCGACCACGACAGAAACCTTCCAAATCATGATCGCAAAAAAAAGGAACGAAACGGTTCCTCGTTCGTTTCCCTCCGCCGCTATTTTATACCCAGGACCAAGCGATGACTCAGGACGGTGAGCGCATGATGTGTGTCAGTGTCTGCCCTGTTCCAAATTTGAACACGGAATTGAGTTTACTCCGATTCCAAGGGTCTGTAGGCCGTAGATAGGATTGATACGAAAATTCAGCAATCGAGGTCAACTCCCCTCGCAGTCTAGTTTATGTTGATACATCCTCCTCAAAAGGCAAATTAAAACTTGGATAACTGTCATACTTTTACCGCCCTCCCGAGTTATAAGTAGACGAATAATAAATTCCCAAGTAGTATCAATTGATACGAGTGGAGATCACTGCGATACCGACGTTTGGTGCCTGGCCAAGTCCATGCTCGTCGGCACAGTGTGGCGGACAGCGTCGGCTAAGTAGTCGGCAAGCGTACCCCAAGTCGGCTAAGTAGACGGCGAGAAGTTGCGACAGAGTGAATGCTTGGGGTGTTGGGTGGTCGATCCAACAGAGAGGTGAGTGTGATAGCGATAGATTTGATCGGAGAACTAACTAGGTACATCGCGAGCTTTACATAGGCGTAAAGGGAGAGAAGAAAGGGATGAACTGTATATAGTGGAGCGAGTTGTAAGCGGAACTGTATAGGGTGAGAGGAATCCAGGTAATGAATAGAAAGGGTAAAGTATTAAGAAGTATGGCATGATAGGATGAGAATAAATGTGCGGTTGAACCGTGGGGACGTACGGCTACACATAGCTATTCTGAGTCTCCAATTCAAAAGTTAACTCCAGGGCGTTGAAAGTCCGTCGCCTCGGCCGGATGGATGCTCATGCCGTTTTCTCCAACTAGTACAACGCCTCACTACGTTCCCGGGGCCCCAAGGCAATGAGTGTATCCCTCGGTCTTGCTCGACCTAGGCACCGGGGTCGCGGCACCAGGCACAGCGGCCTAGATACCTACGCAAGAACACCCGCTGCCACCCCATCAGCGAGGGGAACAGGTCAAAGCCCTACTTATGAATTGGAGACTCGGACTGAATAGTCTAGCCATGCCGAACCAGGAGGATACAGGTATAGAGTAGTAATCAAACACATTCAGAGAAAAGCCGACACATCAATTGAATGTGTCGGAATGTGTCACTGTCTAACTTGACGTGAGGAGGACGGGTGCACACAGGGTGCCCACCTCCGAAGAAACTGTCGTTTCAGGGTTCGTGATTTTTGGATACCGCACCTGAAATGGAAGGTTTTGGACACATCGATTTTGTCGTCGAAACGGGTCATTTCGGCATCCTTTTCCGAAACTCGTAAGTATCAGACGCGATTTCAGTCTTCCCGATATTGCTCCAGATGCTATTAGTATCAGGATGGTACCCAATACCTTTTGTAGGTCCGCTTGCGGTGGACATTCTGACGCCGGCGCAAGTCCCAGTGATAACTGCTGCTGGCACCCACCGGTGGTCGGCCCAGTGCTCGCCTCACACGCGTTTGATCTGCAGGTCTGAATCTCTAGAATTGCGATGCTGTAGCCTAGTAGGTTCACTTATTTTCCTCTGTGTTCATTTTTCTTTCTCGCTTTTGGTGTTCGTTTCATCCGTTCGGCGCAGCCTCGGTCCGATCGAGTGAAACAGAGGGCTGAAACACTGTAAATGTGGAGATAGATAGCAGGTTTCAGAGCGACAGACACATCGAAGCCCATTATTGAAGACTCCGACGAGTTCTTTTCTCTGTCCGAATTCTTCTCGAGTCCTGCGTTGTTACAATTGTTACAACTGTAAACCGCGCCTACGTGAAGTACATCATTGAGGTACGACTAGAGCCGTCCACGGCGGGCCATGAAACAAGTAAACTATTGTTTCCTTGCTGGATGCCCCAGTGTTGAAAGACCAAAAGTTACAGCTGAAGGGTTCGACGCTGCAATTACTGCCCCCGCACGCAGGTGGTTAGGTTGAGGGTTGAACAGTTGAGCCATCCGCACAAAGAGTTTAACCGCTTTGGGGAGGCTGCGGCCGACGCTGTACTTTACCTGCGATTCAGTGTAGACCCGGGTTATATGTACAGCATAACGTGCGAGGGTATTTAGATTCCGCCGGGCAGAAATTATATGAGTAACTTAAATTCGGCGCAGCTGCGTTGTAGGCCTAGAAGTCTTGGAGTTGACACCGAAGATCCATGGGGCGTCCGTTTGACTTACACGGGCAACACGGAAAGGAGACTTACAAGGCCGGAGATGGAGAACGACGGGACTGGGGAGGTTGTAACGACGGGTCGACATAGAGCAGCGACACCCGATCCCATCCCGGTGCTGCAAGCGGCAGAAGATGATAAGACGCAGCCGACGATAGTCTCCGAGTCCGAGTCTCCATGAGTTGAAGTTGCCTTGGAAAGCCCAATTGGATTTATTCTGCCTAGATCTAGATGAGCCCAGTGGATTCGCAGCTTTCGAAGCTGCAGATCGATCATCGGGAAGCCAGCCGGGGAGTTTACAGAACTTGAAGTACCTACTTGAGGTTCAATTCCGGGGATAGCAGGAGGCAGAAGGTGATAACAGCCCGTCTTGGGCCCGTCCGCCTGCAGGTTTCGCATCCCGCATGGAGATTGCCCGCTTCGGAGACGGAGATGGGCATGAGCGTTAAGAGCAAAACCGCAGTCACGGTGACACGCACCGCCACGGGCCGGTCCGCGCGTTCCAACCAGGCACCGCTTATGCCCGACAGCCGGCACACACTACGGGCTGCGACTACTGCGACTATGGACTGCGGACGGACCTTTGCGTTGACTGCGACACCTTGGCGATACCTTCCAGCGAACCCCGAATAACCATCAAACGGCTTCAACTAGCCCTCGTCGAATAACCGCCACTTTACTCGCTCGCAAAAATAAGAAAACACGATGGACGTCCTCCGCTCACTCGTCCAGCCGCTCGTCGTCCTCGGTGGCACCGTCGAGCGCGCAGCTCCGCGTGTAATCATTTCGTGAATGGTACGTATTGCTCTTGCTCACTTTGTTCCTTCCTTCCTTCCCTTTCCTTTATATCCTCCTTCTTCTCGACTCTACTTTACTTTGCTGTGCACTATGTGGATGCACGCCGCAGTATTTTTCCTAACGGCGCACTTCTCCGAAGAGGACGCGTCTTTCTTTACGTCATGCATCCTTCAATTCTTTTATTTTTCTTTCTTTGGTTTCGGTAGAAGAGGATTGGGCGTTTGCGGTTCGGCAGCGTTGCCGCGCCCTTGAACTCGGGCTGTGGTTGATTGGGGAGGGCCTCGGGAGTCGGATGTGCACGCATCGTCTGCGGAGAGGGCATTCTACCCTTCTCGTCTCTCCCTTGACGCGCCCTGTCTGAGTCGGGGACGTACGAGGGACCACGACGAGTGTGCATCGCGCGCAAGCAGAA
The DNA here is from genome assembly GCA_029378385.1 of Mycena metata. Taxonomy (NCBI): domain Eukaryota; kingdom Fungi; phylum Basidiomycota; class Agaricomycetes; order Agaricales; family Mycenaceae; genus Mycena; species Mycena metata. The sequence goes on from JARKIB010000687.1 coordinate 31,000, forward strand.
GGCTGTTGTACGAAGGACGAGCGGGCGGAAGGCGACGACTCGGAGCGACGCTGCCTTCTTCCTCTTCATGTGCTATGCGCAGACTGCGCGTGTGCGCACCTTCGCGTATGCGCGCGAGGCCGTACATCATCTGCACGATAGATCGACCCATCGAAAAGCAGTTCAGTGTCGGGGTCGGCGCTGGGACGCGGCCGTGGAAGTGCGCAGATTCGGATTCGGATTTTTTTTGCGCGGTGGATACGGTGATCGTTTTCATCCGCATTCACCCCTCGGGTTGTTCGATTCCCCGAGTCCTGCTTTGTGCAAGGGTGAACGAAACCATGATCTACTAGAGCTCTGCCGTATGTCCTGTTGAACGTTCAGCGGAATCTGTGGTCTCTTTGAGAAATCGCTGGCAGGCCTGGTGACGTCGAAGTTCATGCCCCGCAATCTGTGTACGCCTGTGCCTGTGAATAATGGCATTGCGTACAGATTTAGACGGAATCCTACGTTGGTTCTTCAGCGCCTTTAACCAGAGGGGGCGCGGAGAGGTACGACGTCCTGAAGACCTGGGAAATTTCTTTATAACCTACATTTTGAACGTACCTTTTCACTTGACAGGTCTGTAACCTGTTTAGTAGGCTGTGTGGTCGGGCGCTTTAACACCTAGACTTGCGCGGCTGTCTGCCAGGTCAAATAAGTTACATACGAGACTTGTGGGCTACATGTGTAAAATCACATCCATTAGATCGCCTAGGTCCCAGCGAAAAGTTATATGTCAGAGGAACCCGACGAACCAGACGCCGCGGAGAGTTGTACTGCAGGCGGCTCTGCAATCACATGCACTTCGAACATCCGCGTGCGATCCGAGTCGTCAGAAATACATACGATACCTGACCCATCCTCCAGGCGCAGTGGGTTACTCCAAATACAGCGGAGATTGGTGCCTGCACCACCCATCACCTGGATCAGGGTTCCGGTGCATACATTGCGCACTTCTATTTGCTCGTGCGAAAAGAGGAGGGCATACGGCCAGTGGAAGGCCACCGTTTGGGCAGGCACTATCCATTGAACACGATCTTCTTCTCCGCTCGAAAGAAAATTCGAACGCCTGCTCACAAAGGCACCGAACGCTAGACAAAATACGAATAATGAGCAATGGACCTCAGACGGGTGAGCGTTGTGTGCGCACTTGGGTAACAGATCAAGTATCTTTCGTCGTCACACGCGGTGATTCCGATCGGAGGTGGATTGCCCTTCTTCGATTTGAAATCGGCAGACAGGAAACGGCTAAATAGGCTGTCAGTCGACTCGGAGAACTCTCAGTCAGACTATATCACGGACTAGTTGGTGCGCCTGGCCTCATCGAAGGCCTTTCTGACCTTGGAGAAGGGGCAGATGACAACATCTTCAAGGGTCAAGATGGCCCAGCCGCCGTCTATGAAGCACAATTCAAGCAAAGGCTGAGACCCCTTCTCGTCTTCATAGGCAAAGTCTGCATAACTCTAAGCGGAGCCGTATTAGGGAAAGGAACACAGATGAGAGAAGTGGAATCAACACACAGTTCCAAACTGGGAAAACCATTGGGGGTCCTTTTGAATGTTACGTGCAAACCAAGATGGCCGCTTGTGCCCGGATATCATTTGCTCGTTTGCTTCCAGTACCTCGCAGACCATGCCACGCTACGTAGGGCACCGTGAGCACGTTCGTCGGCGCCATAAAAAACGAATTGGATACCACATGGAGATTCTGGTACTCCCGTCCGGTGGAGCGCCGCAAGTAGACCACAATATTTCTACCGTGAAAATTGCTAGCGATGAACATCGTCGCTCGATGGTTCCAGGGGGTGATTCGGTGGAGCTCCACTTGTTCAGGATTTTCGGCCGCGATGAGATCGCGAATGGCGCACGCCCAGATGGAGAGATGCGTAGGGGACTGATGAGTCGTCAGCCAGTCCTTTAATTGCGGACAACAATATCCCACCAACCTTGTCGCCAAGTACCAGAACCAGGCCGAGGTCCTGCAATACAGCGCAATGTGTCACATTTTTCAGCGTCAGGACTCGACGTAGGCCTGTCCGACAGACAATGAGTTCCACTTGTTCCTCGTGGAGACAGATAAAGGATATGAACCTCCTCCCCGACGTGAACCCATCCACAGCCCGTCCTCATATCCCAAGAATATCAGTTCGTGTCCATTGTGCGACACTATGATTGTAACATCATTACAAGCGAAACTACGACACGGCCTTAGGACTGACGAAAAGGTTCCGCGCAGTGGAGCCTCCCCGACGGCGTCTGCGTCGCTTGAAGAGTCAAACCGAGTGGCGCAATACCAAACACCTTATTCAGTATCAGTATCCGGCACGGGCGAGACAAAATTACAACATGCCTGCACTTCGCCCTCTCTGAAGCTGTTTGCGACCTCGTACATCGTCGGCCGTGCCGACGGGTCGTGAGCCCAGCATCTCCGCATGGAATCCCAGATAGAATCAGAGAGATCTCCTTGTGTCATATTAGCACGAGGTCGCGATGGACGCGTCCCGGCCAACACATCCGTCATGACTTGGAATTCACTGCGTTGCGCATAGTACGGTATTTTGCCAGTGAACAGCTAGCGATAAATCAGCAAGGTATAGATGTGCACTTGAATGAGCTACCTCGTAACAAAGGCCCGCGAATGAGTAGACGTCGACAGCGGGCTCTTTCCGTAGATATCCGCCTCCAAACTGGCTCGGGTTGAGTACCTCTGGAGGGAGCCACCGCACATTTCCACGCGTGGCACTGGTGCTGGACGAAGTGATCGTGGCCAGCGAGTCGGCCAGGATAGCGAGGCCGAAATCTGCGAGACAAGCGTTGCCGCGCGCGTCAATGAGAATATTGGCGCCGCGGATGTCGCCGTGGATGATAGCTGGACTGCGTTCATGTAGGTAGACCAACCCAGATGCGACTTGCAGCAGCTAAGAGCGATTAATTACATGTAAGCTCTGAAGAGAAGAAGTGAGCCTGCATACCAACACTTTGCGGTCGGCCGTTGGATGCGATGCAAGGTAGCCCGTTATACTTCCAGCGTCCATCCATGGTGCAACCATGCATAATCTACCCGAAAAGACAGTTTTTGAGATTCCTAGAAAGGGTAGGATGTTTGGGTGCTGGATCTGCCGCCATATAAGCGCTTCGCGACAGAAATTCTGGAATTCTTTGAGTTCGCTGCCGTTATATCTCATGCCATGAAAGGAAAGCAACCTTATCGACCTCGGCCAGAAGAGTACCTGCGACATGGACACGCAGGACCTTTAAGGCGACCGTAGCATTACCGAGGCGCCCTTTGTAAACATCGGCAAAGCCCCCACCGCCTGCGGGATCCCTTGAATCACAGAGGACGTTCTCGATGAGGAAAGCCGTCGGCAAGAGGTGTGATTTCTGGGAGAGCTTGAGCAGACACGCTTCGGCGCGCAAAATGAGCTGGTCTGTCTGCCCAGCGACCCGTAGTGAGTCCAAGGTCAGCAAAAGTCGGTCCATGAACACCACCGCGTCATTGCCGCGGAGTTTGAAGACTGCTTTGCGGTCTTCCTCCGAGAGCAGCAGCTGCTGGAGCTCTTCGACGCGAAAACGCTGCGACATGGTCTGTGCCAGCAGCTGTGGACGCTGATCGTTGCCAGCTATTATAGTTAGGCGCGCACCAAAGGGCCCTAGACTGATGATGTCCAGATTAGACGCCCATGACTTACATGTTTTAGCGTGCGGAGATGAGCGTGAACAGCAAAGGTGAACACCGGGCCGGCCTTCCACCAATCAGTGCTCTTGGCACGGTATACTGCTGCCGGAGTCCGAGCCGGTTGACTCTTGACCGCAGCCACGCACGTATCCGCACAACCTCGCTGCACTACTGCGACGCCTTTGCTTGGAATGTGACACCCAGGGCCTTGGCGATACACCTCGAATAACCGCCACTTCCTCAACGAATAACCACCAAACGGCTTCGATTAACCGTCAAGCTGGAAGAATCACAATTCAAGCGCCCCATGGACGTCCTGTGCTCCCTCGTCCAGGCGCTCGTCAACGGCTTCGGCATGAAGCGGAAAGGTCGAGACCGCACGCAGAGTGAGCAGCTCCGCGTGGCATCACTTCGTCAACTGTGAGTCGCGTTCTTCCCGCTTTATATGCCACCTTCCCTCTTCTATTTCCCTTTACTCTGCTTTAAATTTAATTTGACTGCTTTGGAATGTGGACGAGTGCTGATATTGTATTCCAGCTTTCTTCCTAACGGCGCACTTCTCCGAAGAGGAGCACCCGTACGACTGGCTCATGTTGTGGCTTTCCAGACGGTGCGTGCGCGCTCCATTATTTTTATTGCTTTCCTTCCTGTGTACACCTTCCTTACTCCCCACTATCTTTCTCGCGTAAATTCGCGCCGCATACTCCCGCGCGTAGACCTTCCGCTTCCACCCATCCCACTTCCTCTTCGCTCGCGCCCCCTACCTTTCTTTCTCCTCCCGCACATCGACTGCGCCAACCCGCGCCACCTTTCCACTTTCCCTTCCTTCTCCTTCTCCCTCCCCTTCCTCCCTTCCTACCTCTCCCACCTTCTCGTGATTCCACCTCCCCACCTTGCCACCCTCTTCTACCTACACCCCGTCGTTGCCTCCATTTAATTATTATTTATACTAACACCCTCTTCGTTTACAGCCCCGAATGGCAGCGCTCCCGCGAATTCGAAACCACAACGCGCACCGCGCACGCGCACACCTCGTCCGCGTCCGGCTGGGAGGACGATCCTGCGCTTAATGGGTGGGGCGGCGCGGCTGGGAGGGGGAGCGGGGGGAAGAGGGAGGGTGAGTCGGTTTTTCGTTTCGGCTTTGGCGTGGATTCGTGGGAGGGGAGTGGGGCGTTTTGGCGGTACGGGGAGCGCGCGGCGATTGGCGGTGCTGCGAGCGCGATGCTGCGGTGCATTCGCGCGTCGTGCGCTGTGCGCCATCGCGGAATGACTCGGAGTGGATACCACAGCATGTATATCGTCCCCGTCTACGTCCGCAGCTCCAGGAGTACGCATCGCATCGCGTTGGCGTCGGGGCGGGGGACGCGCGGTGCGGGCTCTCTAACCGCCCGTGCCCATTTTGGTCTCTTGGTCTCGATCTTTCAATCTCGTCGACACGATGCAGCCGTGTCAGAGAGTCGACAGAAACGTACAAGATCGGCGGCCTCCTCCCTCGGGCGCGAAACAACTCGTGTCGTCTGTGTCCGTGCACTGTAGCATTGTCCTGCATCGCGTCCGTGCTGCAGTTCGGGGAGTACGCGCGTCGCGCGTCGGCTTCATCGCTCGCAGGAATTGCACTCGCAGCGGACGCGCTTCCGGCGTGGGGCGTTGTTTCCATCCATCTCCGCCGCTCGGGGAGTACGCGCGTCGTTGCTTCTACCCCTTTGCTTCTTTCCTTGTTTCCTTCCTCCTTCTTTTTACTCTCGTCCTGATCTTGTATATTATACTAATTTCCTTCGCAGCCCCCTCACAAACCCGCATCATCTTCCGGCCCACCTTCGACTCCATGCACACCATCTACTGGCGGCAGCATTAGCTCCGCGTACGGAGGGGGAGGGAATGGCGGGGGGAGGTGTTGAGCGTTTGGTGAGTCGGCGGGAGCGAGAGTTTTTTGGAGAGAAGGCTTGGTTTGTGGTTTTGACCTTGGGGGAGCGGGCGCGCGACAGCGCGTGTGTGCGGGATATGTGCGGGAGCCGAGGACCATGTGACGGGGCCTGGAGTCGAATGGGTGCGGTTGGCGCTTGCGGCGAATGCGCGTGCGCGGGGAGTATCTTGTGCTCGACGGTGGTCGGTGTGGGCGGCGGGGCCAGCGTGGGCGCACGCTGAGGCGTGAGTATCGGTGCGCGAGGGGTGTGGCTGTACGTGTACAACGGGCGTCTTATGCGTTTGCGCGACCGGGGCGCGGTACGGAGGCTACCGGACCCAGTCGTCGAGGGGGAGGTGGGCGTGCGCGCGCGATGTCTCGAGGTCTTCGTCTCGTCTCATCTTATTCTCGTCCGGCAGCGGCATATCGGACTCTGCATACTCGCGGAGGAGATGCGCGCATCGAGTCTCTGTGTCTCCTCAGCGGCGGCGGCGTGCGTACGGACCATTACCGCAGCGGGACGCGCGTCGACAGAGGTGTCGGCATTGGGGACGTACGATAATTCTCATCGGCGCTTGCGCTGCCGTTGGCGGTAGTGCCGGAGATGTTTGTGTGCGGTACACGCGTCTGTACGGAGGTGTGCGACGGGGGTCAGTGGCATTTGGTGGGGACTCGTTTCTCGTACGCGTGTGGGCCTTGGGCGCGCGCGCGGTGCATTTGTACGCCGCATGTAGGATGGACGGGGAGCTCGTCGAGTCTGCGTTGTCACTGAGGTGGAAGCGCGCGCGGCGGACGTCGCTGGAGATGTACGAGGATGTCTGCGATGGGGTGGGGATGCACTCATCCGCACGAGGAGCTGTGCGCCACGAACGCCTCGGGCGCGGGCACGGTGAAGATGCATTCGGACGCCTTGGAGCGTGTCGTTGAGCGGCGCTGCTATGAATGGTAAGCACCGTCGTCTCGGAGGGGGGGGGAGGTGGCGCACCTACGCGGGTGATGTCCTGCCCATTTCTTCGAGTCACGGCGTCCTTCCTTGCCTTTATTCTCCTCGCTCTCCACTCCCTCTCTTCTCCCCGCCTCCCCGCCCTCTTCCTATCCTTCCGCCTTCTTTACTCCCTTTATTTTCTCCCCATAAAATTATTCACTAACCCCTTTTCCCTTTCTGCACAGCGTCGTCGCCCACTCCAACACGATCCTCAAGCAGCTCGTCCTACAGGCGAAGTTATGAGGCCGAGGCGGTTCGAGTTTTTGTTTTTGTTCTTTATTTTCGAGTGTTTGGTGTTTTGAGTGAGGAGGAGGCTGCTAGCGTCCGCGGTGGCACGGAGGTGTATTTACTTCGTGGGTTGCATCGAGTTCCGGCGCGTCGACGTGGGCGGCTCTGAGTATCCCGATGCGTGGCTCGACGAGGGAGAGAGCTAGCGCTCGTCGCAGTATCCTCGTTTCGTGCTCGATGCGTTGATATCCGCGTGTCGTGCTCACCTCGTCGCCGTCGACGCAGACAGGGAAGAGGGGTGTCGATATTGAGGCTGAGGAGACCGAGCCGATTCTGGGTATCCTGTGCGTGCGCCGCTCGTCGAGCACCACGGCAAGAGCATTGATCTCCTCAGTCTGTAGTTGAAAGTGCAGATCAGATTCTATGGGACTCTCGCATTTGGCACTGAAAATCGAAGCTTGCTTTGTCCCGCCACCACCGCTCTGCTCCCTTTCCCGCTGACTACTCCCCACCGACTCACCGACCCACATGCCCACATCCTGTCCATGTTTGTAGCTCAAGCAGAATATATTTATGTGCTATCTGTGTTCATCTCATGGATGTTCTGGCCGCTAATATCCACCAATGAGAGCTAGTGCACCAATTTCCCAAAGTTTGGCACCCTGTAATTAAAAAACAACGCCGGCAGCTGCGGGCCGGCTATGTCTGTCAGCTGTCCATTGTCCGCTCTTGCACTGTCACCTCCATCTCCATTGCCCTGCAACGACCTACACTCTACTTGAGTCACTACAAATTGACACTGCAATGTCTTACCGGGCTGGTGAATTCAACACAGTTACTCAGAACATCTATGGTGCGCACTGCGCAGCAAAATTCGGTCATTAATTATTGCTTATCTTCCCCAGGCGGTGTAGGGGGCAAGGGCGGGGGAGGTGGCATGCAAGGTGGTGATGGGGGTTATGGGGAGGGTCCCAGGGTGTCATACCCTGGTATCAAGACGAACCGCTTCATTGTGAATAATATGTATGTTTTTCCATCCTCTCTCAAATACTATTTCTCATGAATAGTAGTGGTACTGCACAAATGGACTGTAAGTGTTGAATACTACAGTGGAGGTGATTGGCAGAAAACCTGATGGTATTGCCACCATAGTCGGAAGCAGAGACACCATTGGGAAACTCAGACATATCTCTTATGATGCATCACTACGCACAGGATGCCTTCCAGGGACCCGTGAAGATGTTTTGAATGATATTTCCAAGTGGTTGACCACACCATTGGGTAGCAGCAATATTCTCTGGCTCTCTGGGGTAGCTGGGTCAGGTAAAAGCTCTATCGCAACAACCCTGGCTCAGCAGTTCCGTGACCAGGAATGTCTTGGTGCATTCTTGTTCTTCACTCGCAATGATCTAGCCAAAAGCAATCCAACAGCAGTCCTTCACACCATTGCCTATAAACTGGCACAAGTCAATACCACCATCCAAGATGCCCTATGCACAGTGATTGCCAAGATGCCAGACATTTTGGATGCCCCTATCTATGACCAGCTGGAAGCATTACTTCGGGGTCCCCTTCTATCTGAGCCAGAGATGGACAAGCCTCTTGTCGTTATCCTGGATGCATTGGACGAGTGCTCTGACCTCGCTTGGCGCAAAAGTCTCATCTCACTCATTGCTAATGGGTTTACAAAGCTCCCTGTGGCCTTCGCTTCCTATCACCAGTCGTCCAGATGCAGACATTACTGGTCCATTTGAAGCACAACCCCACATTATAGTCAAAACTCTCAACATCTCGACAGGAAGAACTGGGGTAGATGTTGCTTTGTACATCCACTCACGTTTGGAAAAGATTCAAGAGAGCACCACAGCATACCCGAGGACTGGCCAGGAGAATTTGCTGTGACTCACCTTGCAAAGCAGTCAGGTGGCCTGTTTATCTGGGCATCAACAGCATGCAATTTCATTGAGGGCTTTAGTCCTCAGCGGAGATTGAAGAAGTTACTTGCAGGGGAGTTCAAGGACAAGAGCCGCCTTGACGAAATATACACCATTGCACTCCAGAGCTGTTGGACTGATGATGATGATTTTGCTAGGAGGACCCGTGCAATCCTTGGTTGTATTGTCCTGGCCAAAGCACCTTTAAGTGACAAAGCTATGGACTCTCTACTTTCCTTGGAGCCAGGAACCACATCTGAAATCTTGGAATGTCTGGGCTGTGTTATCCATCGTGCTGGGGATGGAACTGCAATAGTCCTTCATGCATCCTTCAGCGACTACCTCATGGACACTGCTCGATCTGGCAACCATCCTTGGACTATTGAGGGCAGTATCCATTGTCAATCTTTGGCACTTGGGTGCTTTCATGTCCTTGGAAGCCAGCTTCAATTCAATATTTGTCAGCTCGAAGACTCTCACCTCTTGAATGCTGAAGTTCCAGACTAGCCGCCCGTTTAGAAACATATTTGTCATCTGAGCTATGTTATGCCAGCCAATACTGGGCAAATCACCTTGATGAAGCTGAACCAACAAAAGACATTCTTGATCAACTGCAAAAGTTACTTGAACAATACTTCCTGTATGGCTAGAGGTGATCAGTCTACGTGGACAGGTGCAGCGGGCAAATGAGATGCTGATGATTGCCGGAGATATGTGGTAAAGGTGAGCCTCAAGTGGGAGATGGTATGAACTGCTGAATTGACTTTTAGTCTGGCAGAGATGATCTTGAATTCTCATTACATGATGCCCAAAGATTTATGGGTGGATTCACACCAATCATATTAC
>JARKIB010000688.1:0-40573 GCA_029378385.1 Mycena metata
TACATTGAAGGTTTTGATCGGTGAGTGCCGAATATTAGCTCTTCATCCAGTTCTGGTCGGATTCCCATCTTCTTTAGAGTTAGAGAATGCTCGGAAGCAGAGCTAGACGGTGAGAGGATTTTGGGAACGTCTAGACGGGCGTGTGTGGTGAAATTTCGGGTGCGGGACTGTCCAAAGAACAAAAAGCAACTGCCCCCGAGAGGCTCGAACTCTCGATCTCACGATGTGCTATAGAAATAACAGTCGTGCGCCTTAACCAACTGGGCCAGGGGGCACTTGGACAGCATTCCCAGCATGCAGAGACGACTGAGAGCAAGCCTCGACGTTGAGAAACCAAGAGAATTGAATCAGCCGTTGCCGAGAACAAGCGGAAACAACAGTGTGCGCCTAACCAACTGGGCCAAGGGGCACTTGGACAGCATTCCCAGCATGCAGAGACGACTGAGAGCAAGCCTCGACGTTGAGAAACCAAGAGAATTGAATCAGCCGTTGCCGAGAACAAGCGGAAACAACAGTGTGCGCCTAACCAACTGGGCCAAGGGGCACTTGGACAGCATTCCCAGCATGCAGAGACGACTGAGAGCAAGCCTCGACGTCGAGAAACCAAGAGAATCGAATCAGCCGTTGCCGAGAACAAGCGGAAACAACAGTGTGCGCCTAACCAACTGGGCCAAGGGGCACTTGGACAACATCCCCAGCATGCAGAGACGACTGAGAGCAAGCCTCGACGTTGAGAAACCAAGAGAATTGAATCAGCCGTTGCCGAGAACAAGCGGAAACAACAGTGTGCACCTAACCAACTGGGCCAAGGGGCACTTGGACAACATCCCCAGCATGCAGAGACGACTGAGAGCAAGCCTCGACGTCAAGATACAATTCCATGTACGAGCAATCCCGATTTGGCCTTGAGCGTTGTGATGTTTGCAACTGCTTGTTTGATGATCGATCACAGTGGGCCGGCAAACTTTCTTTCTTTCCGTCCATGTCATGCAAGCCCGCCTGCGGCCGGTTGCGGCTCGCTTTGCTGCAGGGCTTTCCCTGTATCGACATCCGTGTTTTGCTTGTCACTTAACGCGCCCCCGCGGTTTCGCAACGAACCCACTTGGAGAGGACGTAAAGGTCCAGGCTCTGCAAAAGAAAGAGAAACACAACTTGAATCTCACGGATGGCCCCATCACGGACGTGGTTCGCGATGACACAGAGGCGCTGAACGAAGCACTCACCAACCTACACAAGCTCAGAGCGGCGAGGACCAAAAACAATAGGCAACACAACATCATCATCGAGAAACTCAGGAAACTCGTGAGTTGGCGCCGATCGCCTAGAAGCTGAACCTGATGGCTTCAAGATTCAAACGAACAGTCCTGACGTTGATAAGATGAAAGCAGAGCTGCTTGAACTCCAGACAAGGCAAGCCAGCTTTACGGCAGAAATCCGGCGTGTACGGAGGGCGATAAAGAAAATGAATCGACGAATGGGTCCCACAGATTCAAACATCGTCGATTCCACGGTAACTGCAGCGAACGAGGAGATTTTGCCGGAGAAAATACCAATCGCTGTCGAGGAAAAGTACCTTCCTCGCATTCATGTTTTGGAGGAAATGATACAAGACATGAAGGGTACGATTCAAGCCCTAGAAAAGAAGAGCGACGCTTTTCCTTCAGAGGGCAATACGGCCACCCGTCCACCGCCTGCCCAGTTTCCGGGTGAACGTCGTGCGCCCTCGGTACAACCACCAATTCTGAACGCGAAGCCGATCCCGCCACAGGTACTGCAGCAGCCGATCCCGCCAACGTCCCCAGCGGCTGCGTACGATACTGGCACCCGCACACCGCGTGGCCAGTTTCCCGGTGAAGGCCGTACACCCCTGTCAAACCCTTCGTCTCCTCCACTGACTCCAAGAACATCTGTCTCCCTCTCTGGGCTTCCGCCATTCGTGACCCTCTCTGATTTAGGTCGTATCTCGTTGTATGCCGGAGCGTCGGCGGCAGATGTATTAGGTTTTCACTTAAGGGTGAGAAGCGCCCCCTTCAAGGCCCACGGGTGGGATCTGGGTGCGGTGAGTGCTCTTTCCTATCTTGTCCCTCAGAACTAACCAGCCTTGCAGGCAATCCACTTCCGTTCCGAAGAATCTGCGCGTCAGTTCACCGAGAAACCACTTCTCCTCCAGGTACAACGGCCGGACCCTGCTTCGCCCCGCTCCACCCAGCCCAAGGTGGACGTTTTCACCTTCTCAGCCGAGGTGGACATGCTGGAACTCCAGAGGCTGCACGCACGCACACCGCAGTGGAATTGGAAAGAATTCAATGATCAGACCCGTGTTGCGTCCCGTTTCCCGGTAGAACACCTCAGCCTCCCGAACGAAAAGGATCTGCCCCACGGCGAGTCAACGAGCATTGAGCACTCGGTGAAAGTCAATCCTCTGACCCGGGATACTCCCCATTTCACGGGAGACCACCCTAGTTTCCCAGATGAAAAGGATCTGCCCTACAGCGAGTCAGCGAGCATCGAGCACAAGATGACTCTGACTTCGTTGTGGGATAGGCTTCATGCGACTGCTGAGCCAGACAATGTGCAAGCCGACGCGCTCTCTTCACCTGATCTCGCTAATGCCGAGGAAGGGGCAGCGTCTATTGCAACGCTGTCTACTGTTCAGGGTGAAGGCGAGGAACGACCGGCTCCAGAGGCAATCAATGGCGAAGCAGACGAGCTTAAGACCGAGGTCGGCGTCGACGAAGGGCAGCTCGACGCATCGCCTTCCTTCACCGCAGGTATAACCTCGATGACTGACCTCGAAACCGACGCAAACGCAGAACTGAGTGGAAAATCGGCCCTTGACGCGATCTCGGAGACGCTCAACCCAAGTGAATCCGGGGAGGTTGAGGAAGCGGCGAGTGAAGTGGCGGTGGACCTGGAGATGGAGCAGAAGGAAGTCTCCCGTGTCCTAAAGCTGGTGTTTGGGCCAGCGTTGGACACAGCCCCCCCACGTCGCGACCAGGTGCAGTCAGACGAACACGTGGACGTTATTGCACGCAAATCTGGTCATCCAACCTTCAGCTCTACGCACTCCCGCCTCCCGGACCCGCTAACCCGCGAGAGCGATGACGCGCCTGAGCAGACAAGCACACCCCCCGAACCGATGATCGTCTCCGTCCACGTTGTACCAATCCCTAATTATCAGCCTATTGACCATCTCCGTCCGACCACTACTCGCTGGCTCACTCTGCGCGTCCCGGGCTCGGGCGTTCCCGTCTTCGCACCGCCAAACGCGGGAGACGCGCACACTTTGGACGAGGCCGAGACGAATGCGGAATCGGAGCATGAAGACGAGGCGGCGGCGGCGTACGCGCGCGCGCTGCGGAAGGCGCTCGCCCGCGAACGCGAACTCGAGGCCATGCTGCGTCGCCAAAGTGCCGACTCACAGGAGCGTGCACTAGAGCTGGCGCGCGCGACGGCGGAAGCGCACGTGCGAGCGGACTTTGGCGCATTCGGGGCGCTCGAGGGTGTGTGGGTGCGCGAGGTACGCGCGCCCCCATCTACCTTATCGGAGTTGGAAGGGAGGGTGAAGACGGCGATCGCAGACGAGGATGTGTCCCTGTACGAGTTGCATGCGCTGGTGGCGTTCGGGGACGTGGCGGCGGCGGCGCGCGCGTTCACGATAGTACCCGTGCAAATCCCCGCGTACGCCAAGTCGGGCTTGCGTTTTGTGGAGTTGCCGTGGCGCGAGGCGATGGATTGGCGACACCATTCAGTATCACCTACGATTTCATCCCAGGAAACAGACGGTGCGCGCGCGGGCTGGGCAAGGCGTCTGGAGCGGGAGCAACGGGCAGAGGCGCTGATGCGCGAGCGAGAGAAAGAGCGCGAGAGACAGCGTGGGGCAGCGGAAGGGACCTGGGGAAAGGAGAGACTCAGCGAGATTCGAGAACGGTTAAGGCGGATTCAGCGTCGTGAAGAGCGAGAGCGAGAAGCCGCGAAGGCAACGCCAAGGACGTGGTATGAGAAGTGGCAAGCGCGTACCGCCAAAGCCATGTCTGTCGATTCTGTTCCCTCGAATGGTCCGGACTCGGACTCGGACTCGGATTCCAGCTCGGACTCTTCGTCTTCCAGCTCGGACTCGTCGTCTTCCAGCTCGAGTTCCAGCTCAGAATCAGACACAGATTCGGATTCGGATTCGGATTCGGAGTCTGATACTGAATCAAAGGCTACCCCAGACTCGACCACGAACATTTCCTCGCCACCCTCGTCTTGGGCCCCGAGAAAGACAAGACGTAGTCCGAGCGTCATGTGGTCGCGTAAAAAGTAACAATACTTTGCGCATGTACGCGTTGAATTAAATAATATTTACCACTCGATGCGATGGATACGCGCCCTGGATCACCCATGGTTGCGAGGACCCGGCGCCGCTGAAGCAGTCTCGAGAACATCCGAGATGGAAGGACGCACGATAACGTATTTTCTACGATCGCCCCTGTCTTTCACCCGTGAGAAATTGATTTGAATTCGATGACGAGGGAGGTCTCCACAGAATGACATAAGCAGTGACGTCACGCTCCAGCTTGTACTTAAGGTGGAAAGACGCGCCGTTGCAGCAATGCCCGCTTCTTACGCCCAAGTTGCTTCCTCCGACACTCCTATCTCTGAGCAGCCTCAAGCTGACCAAGCATTGTTAAACACAATCCCGCCCTCCGACGCGCCTTACGACCCCACAAAGAAAGTAAACGTCGTTGCACACGACCCGATGGCCAGCAGCAACAACAACTTCAGCGACGCCCCCCGCCCCTCGGGTCGCTCCGGCCGCGCCCACAAACGCTTCGACGAGGCAGAAGCAGAGGGTATCTACCTTTGGGAGTCCGCAAAACACTATCTCTTCAGACCCGGTGTCGCTGGAGGTCTCCTCGGCCTGTGTACGCGTGTGGTTTAGCTCAACCGACCAAAACTCACCCTCCACCAGTGAACATCGGTCTCCTCGCGGGAGCAGCCCGCGCCTTCTACGTGCAGCCCGAGTACCGTCGCGACACCAAGGTCATCTCCACCACCGTCGCCGCCGCCCTCGCCCTGTTGTCTGCAGAGGGTTACGCCGCTGAAGCCTACCGCCAGACTGCCGCCGGCCAGGAGGAGGAGCGCAGGGCCAAAGAGGAGGGCGCCGTCATCTACAGACACCTCAGAGAACAGATCCTGCGTCCCGGAACCCTGGGCGGTTTGGTCGGCGTCGTAAGTCGTTTCTGTCCTTCTGCGCTGCTATCCTAACGCGGTTTGTAGATCAATCTCGCCATCCTTGGAACTGTTGGCTGGTTTAGCTACGAGAATTGGAACCGCGCCTGGGACCGTCGTGTAGTGTCCGCCGTTTCCGCTGGCCTCCTCACTCTCTCCGTTGGCGAAGGGTGATTATATTTCTTGCCTGTTGCATGCACACGCTGACTGGCGTGTAGATTCCTCGCAGAAAAATATCGTGAACAACGCCGGTAGAACGTAAAGTGGACTTTGGTCGTGAAGAATTACGCGTATTGTACTGTGTTTGAAATTAAAGCTCTTGTATGGATTATACCTCGTTGAAACGATTTAACGGACCCGATTTCTCCCAATTTTGAGCGTTTACTGGTATTCAAGTATTGAGTTGATGAGTTGCAGAAATTCATAGTTTGGTATTGTTTCAAACACCCGCCATCACCTTCCGTCCCCCACTTCACCGACGCGCCTGCTTTGACACTGCGCAGCCCGTAGCGGCTTGTAGTTCTGCCTTTCGATCCCTCTAGTTGATGTCGGATAGCATCCGACTCAAAAATCTCAAATACACCGCGCTACCCGACCAAGACGATACCACGCCGAATCCCACAATGCGCGCTGGAGTCCGTGCCGCTGCAACGGCTTCGGCCTCGCGCATAGCACACCAGAGCGGCAGACGGCAGGACCGCTATACTGACGACCCGGAGGAGGAGGCAGGCTTGCTCGCTGACCAGGCAACATACGAGGAGGAACAGGTGTATGAGGAGCAAGAGCACATATTTGAGGCCGAGATTGAGACTGTGTGTGGCCATCTCTCTTCCAATTCTCCCCATTCATCCCAGACAGCAAACCCGACGGAGTGGGTTTCTCAGTCGTCGACCAAAGGCGCCGAAGGATTTATCCCGAACGATCCCATTTCGACCGCCAGGTATGTTAGCCGTCCAGGTGCATCTCTTGTTCGCCATTCATTCGATGCAGACAAATTTCAGGCGCGCTACCCGCCCAACATCGTCCGCAACCAGAAATACAACGTATTCACTTTCCTGCCCCTCGTATTCTACGAACAGTTCAAGTTCTTCTTCAACCTCTACTTCCTCCTCGTCGCCCTCTCCCAATTCGTCCCCGCCCTCAAAATTGGGTTCATACTCACCTACATCGCGCCCCTCGCCTTTGTACTATGCGTCACCATGGGCAAGGAGGCGTATGACGACTACAAGCGCAACCTCCGTGATCGCGAAGCCAATTCGGCAAAGTACCTTATCCTCGACCCGCCAACCGCGGGGGAGAATTCCTCCGCGCTGGACAGTGCCTATGTTAACGCGCATGCCAACACGCGTGCGGTGCCTTCATCGTCGTTGCGCGTCGGTGACCTCATCCGTCTTGAGAAGAACCAGCGCGTACCCGCCGACCTAGTGCTGCTGCACACGTCGGATGCTACGGGGACGTGCTTCATCCGCACGGACCAGCTTGATGGCGAAACTGACTGGAAACTGCGCGTCGCCGTCCCCGAATGCCAGAAGCTCGAAGAGGGCCAGCTCACAACCCTTGACGCCGAGGTTTACGGTGCGTCGAAATGCTGACCCACTCAATCCTTCGACTTATTTCCGCCACTAGCCGACGCGCCGATCAAAGATATCCACACCTTCGTCGGCACGTTCACGCTCAACACCCCGGCGCCCGCGCAGGCGATGCAGAGCGTAGAGTCCGTCCCGCTGAACCACATCCCGTCGGTCGCGCCCCTCACCGCCGAAAACGTTCTATGGTCCAACACCGTCCTCGCTGCGGGCTCCGCTGTCGGGCTCGTCGTGTACACCGGGCCCGAAACACGTGCGGTCATGAATACGAGCCATCCGGAGACCAAAGTCGGGCTGCTTGATCTTGAGATTAACAACCTCGCAAAGGTGGGCATGAAAAACCGCGTCGTAGGTGCACCCAATGTTAATAGAATGCACCAGATCTTGTGCGCGGTCACGTTCGTACTTTCCGTGGTCCTCGTGGCGCTGAATGGCTTCCGTGGGCCTGCGTACATCTACATCGTCCGCTTCCTCATCCTCTTCTCCTCCATTATCCCCATCAGGTACCAATTCCCTCTTTTTTCTTGGCTGCGCTGACCCCTCTAGTTTGCGCGTCAACCTCGACATGGGCAAGACGGTGTACGCACATCAGATCATGAACGACTCTGAGATCCCCGAGACGATTGTGCGAACAAGCACACTCCCGGAGGAACTGGGGCGGATTGAATATCTACTGAGCGACAAGACGGGCACACTCACGCAGAATGGTGAGCCATGTTCCTCCATAGAAAATAGTCAGACAAGCCTAAGATACCTCCAGAGATGGAGATGAAGAAACTGCATATGGGGACCATGTCTTATGGGTTTGACTCCATGGACGAGGTTGCCCATCAGCTCGCGGTTGCGTTCGGCGCTGAGAAGAGTGAGTTCATGTCTATATCATTGAATCCAATGTGAACATCTCTTGTCTCTTGTCTCTTGTCAAGCCCACCAAAGAAGAGGATCACTCGCTACCGGCGCACAGCTTGCCACTCGCGGGAGAAGAGACATGTCGTCCCGCGTGCGGGACGTTGTTCTAAGTCTTGCGCTCTGCCACAACGTGCGATTTATGATCTTTTATATTTCGTGTACTCACCGCGTACATAGGTCACCCCGGTAACAAACGACGACGGCTCGGTAACGTATCAGGCCTCCTCCCCCGACGAGGTCGCAATCGTCACCTGGACGGAATCCATCGGCCTCACCCTCATGTTCCGCGACCGCACGCGCATCGAGCTGCAAACCCCCTCCGGCGCGCGCATCTCCTTTGACGTGCTCGAGCTCTTCCCGTTCACCTCCGAATCGAAGCGCATGGGCATCGTCGTGCGCGACGTGCAAAGCGGCGAGATCACCTTTTTGCAAAAGGGCGCGGACGTGGTCATGGCGCGCATCGTGCAGCGGAACGACTGGCTCGAGGAGGAGACGGCGAACATGGCGCGCGAGGGGCTGCGCACGCTCGTTATGGCACGGAAACGCGTCTCAGCGCAGATGTATGCGGACTTCAAGGAGCGGTTCCATGCTGCGAGTGTGCGACTCGACGGGCGAAATGAGGCGATGGCGCGTGTCGTTGCTGAGTGCTTGGAGCACGATTTGGAGCTCCTTGGTCTCACCGGCGTCGAAGATAAGCTCCAGGATGAGGTCAAGTCGACGCTTGAGTTGCTCAGGAATGCGGGAATCAAGATTTGGATGCTTACCGGAGATAAAATCGAGACCGCGCGGTGTATCGCCATCTCGACTAAGCTCGTTGCCCGGAATCAGTACATCCACGAAGTTGCTAAATGTGTGTGTTTTCTTTCCTGTATTGAACGTTGCTGAACGGCCCGCGCAGTAAAAACAGCAGACCAAGTACGAAACGAGCTCGAATTCCTCCAGTCGAAACTCGACTGCTGTCTCGTTATTGATGGCGAATCCTTGCAAGTACGCCGTTTCGAAAAGCGGTTCTCGCGGTTTACTGACCGCTGTTTCAGCTATGCCTAGACTTGTTCAAAAACGAGTTCATTGAAATCGCCACCAAGCTTTCCGCCGTTGTTGCCTGCCGGTGTTCCCCGACACAAAAGGCCGATGTAGCTCGCCTCATTCGGAAACACACGAAGAAGCGCGTTTGCTGCATTGGTGATGGCGGAAATGATGTCAGCATGATTCAGGCTGCCGACGTCGGGGTGGGCATCGTTGGCAAGGAGGGCAGGCAGGCATCCCTGGCGGCGGACTTTTCCGTGACGCAGTTCAGTTTCCTCACGAAGCTGCTGCTCTGGCACGGGCGCAACTCGTACCGGCGCTCAGCCAAGCTCGCGCAGTTCGTCATTCATCGCGGGCTGATTATTTCCGTGATGCAGGCCGTGTTCTCGGCTATATTTTTCTTTGCGCCCATTGCGCTCTACCAAGGGTGGTTGATGGTAGGGTATGCGACGATTTATACCATGGCGCCGGTGTTCTCGCTCGTCCTCGACCGGGATGTTAGCGAGGATCTAGCGATTTTATACCCAGAGCTGTACAAGGAGACGACCAAGGTGAGTCAGTTCTTTGTTGATGGGGAGACATGCTGATGCCGCGCAGGGTCGAGCTTTGTCGTACAAAACGTTCTTTGAATGGCTCATGATCAGTGTCTATCAAGGTCGGCCCCGCCTCTCCCTATCATCTTCATGTATTCACATTCCTCAAGGCGCAGCCATTATGATCATGTCGCTTGTCCTGTTCGAGACAGAATTCCTGCACATTGTCTCGATTTCATTCACTGCGCTGATTTTGAACGAGCTGATCATGGTTGCGCTCGAGATTACTACATGGTAGCTTCCACCGTGGTTCGCGGGAGAGCCGCTTACTGACTATTCACGACTAGGCACATGTACATGGTGATCTCTGAGATTGTGACCCTCTTTTTCTACGTGATCAGTATCGCGTTCTTACCAGAATACTTTGGTGCGTTTTTCATCTTCGATGCGGTAACGCACCTAATCCTTCTCCGTTCCGCACAGATCTCACGTTTGTGGTGACAGTCCAGTTTGCGTGGAAGGTTGCTGTGATTGTAGCACTTAGTGCGCTGCCGCTATACATTATCAAGCTGATTAGGAGCAGAATTGCGCCGGCAGCGTCTAGTAAATTGCTGTAGCTGTAGAATAATATGTTTAATCTAGTTATGTTACGCGATTGAGACGCGACGCGACGCGTTTCGCTAAGAATAGGACTCCCATCGAACGCGTTAACAATTATGCGTATATATCAGCTGGTCCCAGCGGAATTGATCCATTCCGTTTCTTCCCCTCGACCTAAGCAGAAACTTCGCGATTCACCACCGCACTCAAATGCCGTCCCCATCGCCCTCTCGTCTCATCCCTGGCCGGTATCCTCCACCAGGTGAATCTGCAATCGCGGATAAAATTCGCGAACGGCGCGGTGCTCGCGGTCTTACTCCTCTCGACGGCGCCTTGTTGCATGTGCCTCCAGTTGCGGAGGGCTGGAATTCGCTACTGGGCGCAATCCGCACTAAAGGGTCTCTTCCTGGCGACGTGCGCGAACTCATGATTCTCCGTGTCGCTGCCCGCAACCACGCCGCCTTTGAATGGATTCACCACGAGCATGTTGGCCGTTCGCACGGACTGACCACAACCCAGCTTTGGGCGATCCGCGATACACTTTCGCTGCCTCCGCCATCCGTTCTCTCGCCCCTCCAGGCAGCTGCTCTCGCTTTTGCAGACCAGAGTACTACTGCCGTGCGGGTCCCCGCAGATGTCACCTCCGCCCTCCAGGAGCAGCTGAAAATTGTTGCTGAGTCGAATCATCTCGATGCGGACGATCTGCTTGTCGAAGCAGCTGCGGTGGTTGCGTCGTATAACATGGTCTCGCGCTTCTTGGTTTCCCTTGATGTCGCTGGAATGTCCGACAATCCCGTCGACTGGCCTGTTGACCGGGTCGAAGTGCGGTTCTTACTCTGCCATTCTACTATCACTGAGACCATTTCCAGCATAAGGTCCCCATTGGTTCCGACAACCTCCATGCCGTGACCCTTGTAACCCACCCTGATGCGCCATGGCTCGTCTTTGCTAATTCTCTCTTGACCGACGAGAGTATGTGGGATTGGCTCATTCCCAAAGTTCTAGCTCCCTCTCGCGCTACAACGTGGCCCTTCAAGGGCACGTATAATATTCTGTTACACGCTCAGCGCGGCCACGGCCGCTCATCCACCCCTGCCTCGTGCACTATCCCAACTCTCGCCAATGATATTGCGTTGCTCATCTCTACCCTTGTTCCCAGCGGCAAGGTCAAGAGCGTGATTGGTGTTTCTCAAGGCGGCGCCGCGACGCTTGCCTTTGCCGCTCTCCACCCTTCCCTAACCGCAAGCATCGTTGCATGCGACACTAGCGCACGGACCGCCCCAGGCAACGCGGAGGCCTGGCAGGAACGCATTGCCCTTGCCAAGTCGGATGGCCTCGCCGCCCTTGCGACTGTCACCGCAGACCGCTGGTTCCCCGCTCCTTCCAAGTGCGGAAAGGGGGGTGAGCGTATCTCACGCACTGAGGTCATTAAGAATATGATCGAAGCGACAAGCATTCCGGGCTTTGAACTTGGCGCCGGGGCGCTCTCCGCGTACGACCTAATCAAGCCGCTTGCTGAGGACGGAGTCGATCTGTTAAATACAGGAGGAAAGGTTAAAACGCTCCTTATAGCTGGCCAATTGGACGCTGGAGGCAAGGTCGGAGCTGGCATGAAAGGACTGCGCGACAAGTGGAATGAGGCGACACCGGCGGCGAAAATTGAATATGTTGAAATCCCTGGTGCTGGTCATCTGCCGATGGTGGACGAGACGGAGCAGTTCTGGGCTGTCGCCGGTGGGTTTTTGAACGGTGTTTGAAATCCTGTATAAATTACAAAAGTTGTACTTTAAATGGGGCATATCGTTAGATGCGGTGAAGCAAGACCTAGGAAAAACATAATAAGCAATGGTGGTTTGGGTTTAGACGAAACTCACCATGCAGAAAGAGACGCTTCCGCACTGCGTCGTGCACCACAGAGGTGGTCCCTGACGCAAGTGTGCCATCATCCTCAAACACCTTGGTCACTTTGAATTTGTCACCGTAGAACGAGCCGGAACCAGTGTTTCGTGCAATGGAGTGTACTGAGACCGGGGATACCTAAACAAACAAGGTACGAGTTAGCTGTAGCGTTTGTTCATAAGGGACTAGGGGATACCACAGACGGGTCAGCGATGTGCTTTATAATCGATGTGAAGTAGGGGAATCCTGAATTCCCACATTAGCGGGCATGAGTGTTGAGTAGCTAAAACAAAGTACCTGGTCCCCAGATTACACCGTCCGTATCCATCGAGAGATTGTCGATTCCTCTATCTTCAAACCGTAAATAATATTAAGAGGAACATTCAGCAATACGTGCGCCACAGAACGCACCTGTCGGTATGGTGTGCGTCTTGAGAAGTGCGTTATCGGTCTGGCGTTCGAGGACGGCAATGCCACCAATCACCGAGTTTGAAACTGACAAATTATTACTGAATATTCCTTTAGATTTCAGGATAGTATCACCATAAACCGATTCATTGTTGGGAGCCCGCACGATCCCGTTCGCGCCGTGAATGTTTTCAATGGCAATCTTGCAGCCTGATTTGACATGGCAGTATCCGACTGAACCCGATTCTAGGCCCAGAACCGACAAATATCGCATCTATCTCAGGTTCGTATCACGCGTCGCAAAACGGGAGGATTGGACGCTTACCAGACTGGTCTTTGACGAGTGGTCATTGGTGAAGAAGAATGAGTCGCCGTCGGAACTACCAACAATGTCGTTTGGGGTGATAATAACTGGGTCTCGCAGAGTGCGCAGATGCTTCAGGGTTGTGCTCCCAATCTCCGTCTTGAAAATCTCAATGGTGGAGTCCGCACCGGTCACAGGAGCGATGTGGGGGTCTTCAGGCTTGCGGTGATTGACGGCGTAAATGAAGAGTTCGGAGGGATTGGAGGCCGATGGAACGACATCCATTCCATGTACTGAAAGCCCCGGGAACGGCGGCTCGAGGCGGGCGACGATGCTGGTGAGAGGATCATAGGTTGCTAGGTAGTCACCGCCCGGTCCCGACGCGTTCAGTTGATTGGTTGCGGGGGTCCAATGAGCCCTACTCGCAGGGGACGACGCGCAAGCAGCATATAAGACCCCTGTGGGAGCATGGAGAACAATTTTTTCGCATGCAGACAGGGCAGGGACGGTGGTGCAGCCGGCGGTTCCCAGCGACTCAATTACGCGTCCTTGGCCAAACGCGATCAGAATTGGTTGCAGCCAAAGAGTATACCCTGCGGCAGCCACCACAAGTGCAGTTGAGAGGATGAAAAGTTTCGAAGACATGAAAGCTTGTGCCAGTTGTGGGGTTCGCCGTGGCCATCAATTGCGGGGTTGAGTTCCGGGCCCTTGTCCGGGCCGCGTATCTTATCGAGACCATATGTCGCGCGCACGCTATCTCTGCTATCTCTTTCGCCCTAACCTCCTTGTCGTCTCAAGGTATACTACATGGGATCTGCTCCCTCCAAGCCTGAACCCGTCGCCTCCGGCGACTGGGAGAAACTGGAACGCGACTTTGAAGAGGTCACACTTTCATTGGCCGCTCTCGCACCCGTCTCGCCCGATGGATCTCTTTCGCCCACCAATATAAAGAATTGGGAGTCGGAGATTGCAGCAAAGCCCAAGGCACAGCTGGCCCGCACCATACTGGCACACTCGGACATTTCCACCGCATTGACCTCTCGCTCCGCTCTCATTTCCGACATCCATGTTTTCAACAACCAGATCGACTTTAAAACGGGGCCCATCACCTCCCAGAAGTCGTCCGGTCGTAAGTGCTGACCCAAACTCTAAAAGTTAACTTATCATTTGCTTCAGGCTGCTGGCTGTTTGCTTCCACTAATGTGATGCGCTACGACGTTATGCGAAAGTTGAAGTTGGATGACTTCCAGCTTTCTCAGGTATCATCTCCTCTCGAACGCGTATGCCGGGTTTAACACGGAACAACAGTCGTACCTCTTTTTCTGGGACAAACTTTCGAAAGCCAACTTTTACCTGGAGTCCTCCATTGAGCTTGCAGATCGCCCAGTTTGTCACTATCTACGCGTCCATCTGCCTCTACTTACATCTTCTAGATCGATGACCGAGTCGTCAACTTCCTGGCCAGCGACCTCATCAGCGATGGAGGCCAGTGGGACATGGTCGTGAATCTTGTTGAGAATTACGGCCTTGTTCCCCAATCGGTGTTCCCCGAATCAACACACTCTTCCCTCTCAGGCCCGCTGAACAGTCTACTCAAGACCAAACTTCGAGAACATGCCCTCATCTTACGTCGTGCTCATGCGAAGCTTTCTGCTGCCCAGCGTTTCTCTCCGGAGGCCATTACCCTTGCCCTGCGGCTGAAGAAGGAAGAGGTTCGTGGATTCTTTTCATTGCTCCGGAATATATTTTGATATCTTGTCCAAAGCTCATGAAGGAGGTTTATTCCATCATGACAGCGACTCTCGGCGTTCCACCCGGTCCCGACGATAAGTTCGTCTGGGATTATTATGACACTGATGGTAAAGCCGGTCACTGGGAGGGAACCGCCAAAGAGTACTTCAAGGCGTTTGCTTCGAAGCCCTACTCACCGATAACCTCCTTTTCTTTGATAAATGATCCGAGAAACGAATTTAACAAGGTGAGTTCAAGTTTGGAGTCGGACGGGAGATTCATGATCACGACCATTCCAAGCTGTACACCGTTGATAAACTGGGCAATGTCTTCGGTGGCCGTCCGGTTTTATGTGAGCTTCTTTTGTCTCGGGTTCCCAGTCAGTATATGATCGTTCTGGTCAGATGTCAACACGCAAATTGAAAACATGAAGGCCACTGTCGTCAAGATGATTAAAGCTGGTGTTCCTGTCTTTTTTGGCTGCGATGTCGGTGAGTTGAAGATAAATCCACTCAAAATGCCACTGACTTGGAAGTGCGCGAATAGGGAAATTCTCTTCGCGAGTTGAAGGCATCATGGACCCAGCTTTGTTCGAATACGAGGTTAACCAATCGTCCCAAGCATTCATAGATATATTGATTTATTGTAGAATGCATTTGACATCACCCTTGGACTCACCAAAGCCGAGCGACTTCAGGTGGCCGAATCCGGTGCGCGCTTTCTATTTCCGTTGACTAACATCCCTCATTCAAAATTCATAGCCATGACCCACGCCATGGTGATCAGCGCGGTACACCTCGATGGTAAGGATCCGCTTTGTACGGGGAGTTAAAATGAAGATTGAATTGCTTTTTTTGTCAGCGGCCGGCAATCCTGTCCGTTTCAAAGTTGAGAACTCTTGGGGCCCTGACGTCGGCGACAAGGGCTATTTTGTCATGACCTCTGCGTGGTTCGACGAGTGCGTACTTTACTACGTGTTTTATTCATTCCCAAGCTGACTGGCTGGGTAGGTTTGTATATCAGGTCGTTGTTCCGAGGGCTCTTGCGCCGAAGGATCTTGTCAAGGTTTACGACGCAGGTAACGCCGTGGTGCTCCCTTGCTACGACCCGATGGGTGCGCTGGCCTGAATGTTAGAATTAACGGGCTGTATCAATGTCTGTACGCGTGTATTTACTGTAAAGGTACCATTTACCTGGAGTGACAGCTAGTGACAGACTGCGGTGATGAGATGATGATCACCGCTCTCTCGCATCGCCGCTCTGTCGACTGAAATTGATGGCTTTAGTTTCTCTTTTCCCTTCCTCTCCTTCACTTCTTTGTCAGAATGCCAGAACGGACTGGTCCCGGTTTTAGCTTCATGGGCGTCCTTGCGAGTGTTATGGTCGCGCTCAAGTTGAAGGAAGGTTACGATAATTGCAAGTATCTCCACGCTATTTGTCCTTACGGCGGGAATTGACCTGCTCCCAGACAAGCAGGTCTCCACCGACGATGAGGGACGCGTCGCGCTCAGTGAGGAGCCCCCGGTATACCGCGATCACCAGGACCTCGAAGGTACCGACGCGGAGGCGATTAGCCTCATCAATACCGACATCACCGTCACTCGGCCCAAACGCAAACGCGCAAAGTGCTGCATGTGCTGTGGACTCGAGTAGGGTTGGCTTTGACTGTTCCTACCAGGCCTAACCTTTTCCTGTAGCTGCAGCTTATTCTGGAAGGCGTTTGGCATTGTATGTGATCCCGCACTTTGTAGGTCCACTTCGCTGATGACCGCTATGCATAGGCCGTAGCCCTCTTTGCTGTCTGGAATGCGTACAGGCTCCTCAGATGGGCGACCACTGTATGTTTATCCAGAGAAAGGATGTGAACGAACGCTTATTGTCGATGATAGTCCCGCCCAACAGGTCTCGAAGAGATGCCCGAGTTCGGCACCAGCCTTGGATGCGTTGATGCCCCCTACATCTACTCGGGTGTACCGACGGCGTTCGACGTTCCCGTCGGACTGGAAGCCGATCACGGCTTCGATACTCGCGGCGGTGCCGTTGGAACTGTCACCGTGCTCGAGGGCGCGCCGACCGCGACCAAAGTCAAGTATGAGGTGACTCTCCGCTCCAACGACAAGGCCTTGCTCGATGGCCTCATCCTGGACCACCCTGTGGACCAGGACGTAGCTGTCAAAGACAGTCATCTCCTCATCGTTACCACCCACCCGAGCGAGACTACATGCATTCGATACGACGTCAAGATGTTCGTCCCGCCCAATCTCAAGAAGCTCCATCTGGCTTCGCACACGGTCACCCACGTTCAATTCGATCCAGAATCTCACGTCCAACTGGACGACTTTTACGTCACCCTCTTTTCCTCCAAGAGAGAAAATATGATTTTACCCCATGCCAACCTTCACTCTGACAATTTGTCGCTCGAGATTTTCAATGGTTGGCTCGTCGGAGACGTTTCCATTGATTCCCTCACCAGGCTTACAACTCAGCGCGGGAGGGGAGTCATGAATGTTCGCGTCCATCCCACTCCCGCCAGCGATCCTGCATCTCCCAAGGTAGCATCCCTCCGGACGACAAGTGGCTCCGGCCGCACCGATGTATTCTACATTGAGCACGATGCTCATGTTCACCGACCCATGTCCAACGTCCACATGTCGTCCATGAACGCCGATATGTATCTGACCTATCGCGACAGCCACTACAGCGGTTTGGTCGAGCTGTCCGCCCAATCGTATACCGGGGTCAACCTGCAGAAAGTAACTGCCGAACCCGACCCCGATCGGAAGTGGACGCACTGGTTCGGAGACGAGCAGGGCAAGGATGAACTCGTAGTCAAGTCCAGAGGTTGGGCCGGTCTATATTTCTAAATTTGTTTGGGTCTTGTCGTTGTATTACATCTCATCTAGTTGGATTTCCAGCATAAATACTATAGCTACTCCCTGTATTTTTCAGATAATCACGACGCTTCTGGTTCTGCGAGGCGTGGATCCTCGACCGGCGCGCTTTTAGATGACTTGTGCGGTGCGCCATCTCGCGGTCGCAGAAGCACGTCCTCAACAAACGCGCGACGCGCCGTGGCGCTTTGAATGACGAAACAAAACGCGGCCTACTATCCCATGAACACGGCTGGGTAGAACAGGCAGAAAGTGAGCGCACAAAAATGACCCCTGCAACGATTATCCGGTCCTTCCAGCTGTCGTCCGACAGTTGCGGCCCAGAATACAGATTCCGGCTTCGCTTGTACATCGCGCGCGCTACTGGCGTCGGTGCAGTCGCCTGGTCGTTCCAAGACGCCGCAGGCCCACCCCGGAGGGCGTTGTACGCCGCCGTGATGGCCTGGAAGCGCGCGCGGGCAATGGCATCGGGTATTCCTGGATCCACCTTGTCGGGGTGGTATATGCGGACCAGGTCGAAGTCTATCTTTGCGTTAGGCAGCATCTCCAAAGATATTCTGAGTGACTGCGGCCGTCCTACGCACATCGGGCCTTTACGTCGGATTGTGGCGCATTCCGGGGAAGGTGGAAAATCTGGTGCGGCGTCGGGTTCGGGGTCTTTGGAAACGGAAACGAAGAGGGCGACTCCCGACTCTGGAGGGGCTTGCTCGCAACATATCTGGTTTGGGGAATCGAGACGCGTTTAAAGACGTTGCGAGAGCGGAAAGAGAGCATTAAAGCAGCTGTTTTTAGACGTGTTCACTTCAGAACTGAATGATGAAAGGCCTTAGTGAAAACGATGACATTGTACAGGCTATAGTAATACATTGTATGCAATTAGCAGAAAATAGGATGAATGAATGTAGTGTGCGTTAGCGATTGCAGATGGGGTGTATGATTCTAAGTCAATCTATAGACGCTGAATAAATCAACGGGTCGTGATATCGTATCGTGAGGTGTTGCGTGCGGCAACATGGAGGCGGGAATCTAGTGGTGGGAGCGGTAAGTGTTATCCGCTGAACCAGTAGACCGCGAAGGAGACCGGGAATGACTACCATTCTCTAGCTGGGAATCTATGGGACTGATATCCCCCTTTTCTAGCATAGATACGTCCGCGGAGCCTTGCCGAGAAGGACTGCGGGCAGAGTTGTTGCGTCGCCACAAGCGGTTGACCCCAGCGTGGAGGAAAATATTAATCGCCAGCACGATGACGCCGACGGAAAATATAACCGCCATAACGGCGCCGATGACGACGCGGGGAATGGCGGCGACGTTGATGGACTCGACGAAGGCGAACATCAAGCCGGTGCAGACGAGCCGCACGATGGCCAGATAGGTCGAAAAGACGTCGCCTCCTCTGCTGGCGTATGGCTTGAGTACAACATGTGCAAGTACTGTGGCCAGTTCGACGATGACGAGGACCACGACCTGTGCCATCCCGCTACCCTGACCGGCGGCAATGACCACGGCTTTAACGAAGGCGGCCACAAGAAGGGGAAGGAAAAAGTAGTATCGTGGGGTGCGGTACTGAGCAAACAGCGGCCCGTGGGCTGCCAGATGCTCGACATTGGATTCTAGTGCCTCGGGGGATTCGCGACGAACGAGGCGGAGTGTGAGGTAGACGGGATAAAGGATCAACGCCGAGATGGCGAGGAGGGTGAGGACTGAAAGTAAGATGGAGAGCCACGAATCCTTCAATGACCATTGGTAGAACACAAAGATCAAGATGGGGGACAGTGCGACGAGACCCTGGGCATAGGATAAGAATACTGGCAGCAGAAAGGGGGGTCCACGTACCAATCGAAGGGCCCATGCCTTGGTATAGCCGGGATATGCCGAAGTCAGTTTGTAACGCGTTTCCTCGCTCCCCCAACCGAAGCGACGCGCCGCATACAACGCTCCATAAAGGAGTCCGGCAATGGCCAGAGCGATGGCCACCATAATTAGGCCGATGAGAAAGGCGGTCATGAATGCATTTGCGGTCGCAATGTGGATGGAGTTGACATAAATCGGAACGCCGGCCTGGAGGATGTTCGACGAATCGCTTGTGACTGTTTGAACTTGTCCCGCAGACGAGTCAAGCTGCTGGGAACCGCCGACCGCCAACTGCGAAAAAGTTCGATCCGCAGAGGCGGCCAAGCGCGAGAAGGTTCCGTTGGCCGGAACGGTCAAAGCAACCAATGGCTCGGCCAAAACGGATTGTGATGAGAAAGACGAGGTTGGTAATTGCAATCTCGTGCTGAATGGACTTAGTCGGCGATCCACCAGGCCGACTGCGGCGTCGGATGTGGAGTTGGCCAGCTTTCCGCCAGTGAGCGCGCGCATGGTGTCGATCGAGTGTTGGAGTCTGGAGTTTGGTGACGAAATGAGCCCCATTGCCCAAGCGAAATTAATCGCAAAGGCGCGATATAGGGTGGGATAGTTTAGGCTAAGGAACGCCGTGGCGGCAATGGTTTGATAGAATTGCAGCAAATCCAAAAGGCGGTAAGGGAGAACTGCGTGGGAGCGAGCAGAATGCCAGGCCGCTGCGAGAAACGCGAAAAGGGCGAGGGCTGCTGTGGCCCACTCGACAGCGGACTGGCGCGTGGACCAGCCGTTTGAAAGCGTGGCCTGGACACAGGCCTTGACCTCGCCGGTGACGATGTCGGTGAGGGTGAGTTGGGCGAAAGCCTCGAGGTCGGGGATGCGGAAAGCAATATCGGGGATTCTGCTGGAAACGCCGAGGTTCTCGGGGAGCGAAATGGACTGCGAGTCATTGAAGCCGAACATGGGCAGTGGGCATAGTACACCTGCGAGAATGGTGCAGAGGTCTATGGTGACATTTACGAGCGACAGGCCATATACGCTGACGAAGATGTTTGCTGAAACGCTCGAGTTGGATTCCTAACGATAAATGGATGAGTGTGGAGTAGCAGGAAAGCGCGCGAAACACGTACGACGGACTCTGCAGTAATGTCGAAGGTTATCCTACGAAGAGGGTCAGTGTGGAGCAGCGGGTGAGGGGAAAAACGCGTACGACTGGTTCTGCGCAATATATTTGAGGTCAAACTGCTGGATGAGGAGAGTGTCTGCGTAGTTTTGTCCAGGAGCTCTTATAATTGGGAGGAGCACATACTGGGAGGACTACAGTACGTCACTGAAGAGGTGAAGAGGACGCCTGAATTCGCTGCGAAGACCGGGAGAGGAAGGAATGCGAGAAGAAAAGGTCGCAGCCTGCTAGCGAACATTGGAGGTGGAGGGAGGAGAGCAAGTGAGTTATTGTGCTTTGTGGACAATAACAAAAATACAATGCCACTTTTGATGCGAGGCGGCAGGAGTCGGCCCGGCAGTGCGGACTTAGTTTTACACCTATACCTTTACCCAATGCTCGCTGCCCGCAAGGTTCTCGCGCCGGGCTTGGGCCAGCGCGCCGCGTCCGCCATCGCCGCCAAATACTCCAGCGCCGTCTACGGTGCCGCCCTCGCAAAGTCCCCCCAGGTCCTCAACAAGGTCCACGCAGACCTCGCCATCGTGTCATCCACCATCGCCGCAGACAGCGGTCTCAGCACCTTCATCCACAACCCCACCCTCTCCGCCAACGAGCGCAAGGCAGGCCTCGCCGCCCTCTACTCCCGCCTCGAGGCCGCCGCACCCAAGAAGGAGCCCGTGTCGGAGATCACAAAAAATCTCCTCGGCGTTCTCTCAGAGAATGGCCGCCTCGGAGAGACACAAGGCGTCATAGAAGGCTTCAACGAGCTCGTGGAACAGTACCGGGGAGAACTCACCGTCGTCGTCACTTCCGCCGCTCCCCTTCCAAGAGACGTTCTCTCTCGCCTGGAGACCGCTCTTAAGCAGTCCCAGGCCGGCCAGAAGGCAAAGGTTCTCAAGGTTACCAACAAGGTCCGCCGCCTTTCCTTTTTCTTCGCGTCCGCCCTCACCTTCCGCACCCCCAGGTCAACCCCACCGTCCTCGGCGGCCTCGTTGTCGACTTTGGCGACAAGACCATCGATCTCAGTGTCCAGTCGCGCGTCACCAAGCTCAATTCTGTCCTGCAGCGTATGTATTTCGTCCCCTACGCGTCCTCCGGTCCACTCAACCCGTCATAGAATCAATCTAGAGAGCCTGGCCGTTGCGTACAAAGTTGACTAGATAATCGTATTTCCTCCAGTCGCCCCCCGCAATTGAAAAGTCATCTTGGCTGCCGGTCAGACCTACTCCGAGGACAGCGGGTTTCATCCCAGTGATAAGGCTCGCTTCTTCCATTCGTACGTCGATCGCCCGAAGGTTGAAGCGGTACTCTTCTTTTCCGCGCAATCCGGGGTGCTCAGCCAGAACCCAGCCGGCCCACTGGGGAGTCAGAGTGCGCAGCATGCCCAGGTACGGTAGCCCGAAGCACCGGACGACACCTCAGGTGAGCCAGGTCCCTAGCGCGTGTCGTCGAGCAGCGAGACTCTTGAGGTCATTCCCGCCAAACGGTAGCTCCTCTACCGCAACCGATGCGAGACCCTCGAGCAAATGCTTCCAACGCGCGGATATGAATCGCCATCAGCGTCGATATCGACTTTAACTGAATCTACGGATATAAACCTTGTTCACGGAATAAGTATGGATATGTGGTGCGCCGCCGAGCGGGGACAGGAAGCAACTTTGAACCAGCCTAATACAGGTCTCCAACGGTCCCGCAGGAACGGTCAGAACAGTATTGTGGTGCGTGATAGGCCATTGCGAGGACTTCGGAAACGATCTGCGTAACCATATAATGTCCATACCCGCGCGCTATCTTTCGCTAACCTGTCCTCGGTCCTACCATGTGCTGGATGAAAATTCCGTGCATTCTCTACGCTATGCTCGGTTTTCAGATCGCTGTAACCCCCCCTCAGCCTCCACCGCCACTTGGAGAGCAACTCGCCTCGACGCCCTTCGAGGTCGTGCTAAAACAACGATCGGGGCCTGTAATAGTTAAAGTTCGTGTCCTTTTCATTCATTAAGAACTGAGCTGAGTTGAAACACAATCAGTTCGTCTGCTGGGCCATAGCTCTCGTTGAAGTGACCGTTATTGCCGCTAGCCAATTGCCTGATTGGCCGTGTTCCCGAAAAATCATATCTCTGCTCGTCATGAATGATAGCGCTGACCGTATCCATATGTCTCCATTGTTCGTACTCGTCTTTCTCGCTCTGAATTTATCTGACCCTAATGTGCTGTAGGTTCATTCTTGGCATCTTTTTGACGCTGCTGGGGGCATCCATAAGATATTGGTAAAGATGTTCTCTCCTCAACGCTTGATTGGTTCTGACTTGCACCTCAAGGTGCTATCGCGAGCTCGGTTACATGTTTACGTTCCAAGTAAGCATTCTAGCCGACCACAAATTGGTCCAAACCGGTCCCTATCACTTCGCCCGCCATCCCGGATACATGGGAGGTAATTCTCAACTCCTCGAGGTCCTGCAAATGCCTTATTGATGATCGCTAGTGCTTCTTACTGTGGCGGGCGTCTTTTGTTGGAACGCTTGTCCTGTCAGTATTTATTCATCCGCGTACCAATTCCCGACGCCGACCTCCCGTACTCATAGGGATCGTGGCTGCGAGAGTGTGGCGCACTCCACACCGCCGCCGGAATGTCCGTGGTCATCTCCTGCAGCGCACTGGTGATTTGTATCACGGCTGGCTTGCTGCTGCGGATATCAAAAGAGGACGAAGCCCTACAACAGCATTTTGGTGAAGACTGGGTTCATTGGAGTATGCAAGTGCCGTATAAACTTATTCCCGGTTTATTTTGAATTGGTTCTTGCACTATCAATATGTGTATGTACACTCCCCCGTCTACAAGTAAAAAACACGAATATCTTGAGACGCGACTTTCCTGCATCGTTGCAGAGTGAACCCTTTTTGGACCGTTTTGAATATTTTTGAGCGAAAATATGTTATTGCCTTTTTGAGTTATTGATCCACCCGAAAGTGGCCGTTCTGGATCCAACCCACCTTTTTGACCACGAATCTACCCCCACTTTCAACCTCAACAAAGTGGATTCAACTATTGAGCAGTTATTGAACTGACAAGATCCATGTTATTGAACTGACCCCACTTTCGACTTCTTGAATTGAACATCATTTCGGTCCATTGAACCAACTCAATCGCGTTATTGAAACAGCCATTTGAGGTTGTTGAACTAGCCGGCTTTTCATGTTATTGAACTAACCCCAATTTCAAAACCTCATGATTGTAGAATCGACCCAACTTTCAGGAAGTCACGTTATGGAGCTGACCTCACTTTCGTCCATCGAGGTTATTGAACCAGCCACACTTTCGCTAGTGGATCACGTTAGCAAAGAAATATTTCTTTCAGAGCCGCATTTTGTGGTCCAGTCGAGTCTCTACCCAACCCCCATACATCAAGCTCCAGCGTACTGCGTCTCGTTGACTGTTGGTTGTCGCAAGACGCGTCAATTTGGGATGCCGTGTCAAATGGTGGCTGAGACACATAGAATCCCAGTGGTTTGCTCACAATTAATCAGCGGTGCATGTACATTTGCCAACCACTCTCCACAGTCAGAGGAAGCACCGCAATAGTCTGAAGATCAACAGTCAACAACTGGCCATGGCAGCCGAGTCGAGGACTGCCAGTTCGGATCCGTTCGAATTTCACGGCTTTTGCGAGCTGCGGCCTTTTAAAATTGAATATAAGTGGCAGCAGAGCGTAGCTATCATTGAGTATGTATGTTGTGTCAGGAGTTCTGTGTTAATGGTTCGAATTCGACGCGAGGAATAAGTGAGTCATGTGACCGCGAAAGTTGGGTCAGTTCAATAACCGCGAGGTCACGAAAGTGGGGTCAATTCAACGATTTAACCATATGAAAGTTGAGTCAGGTCAATAACCCGAAAATGGTGTGTCAACAACCAATTAGGGCTAGGTCAACAAGAAGAAAGTGCGGTTGGATCAATATTGCTAAACATGGGTTGGTTCAATAAGTCGAAGTGTGCTGGATCCAGACTTCAAAATATGGGGCATTTCAACAAGCTGCAGGTGGTCATTTCAATAACTCAAATTTGCGGCAAAGTCAATAACTAAATAAGGCAATAACATGTTTTGCATTTTTGAGGGGGTGACAGCGTGACACAACCATCTCTCTCTCGTTTCCTCTTATTTTACCTTCCCTCGGATGTCGCCTGGTGCGTGTGCTACAGTTTCTTCTTACATGATTCTGAGTTATCCCAGTTACATGGTAAGACAATATGAATGCCACTGCTGTACTCGCACAATTTGACTGGAGCTGGTTCAACTTTGAAGTCCGATATGCTCACAGAAGGTACAATCTAGTAAAATCAATAGTCATATCGACGCCGGCTGCTCCGAGCCCGATTCAACTCCCCCCAACCACCCCCCATCTTCTTCAGCCGCTTCGTCGAGTAACTCTATTTCCCCTGCGACCCAGAAGCCGTCCAAAAAATCCGCAAGCCAAAACTCAGACCGGCGAGCGAATATCGCGCCTATATTCAATATACAAAAACCCAGAGCGCCGGACTCTCCACCCCCTTTTGTGAAACGCGAAGCAGATAACGTCGAGGATGGTTTTCCGCGGAAGCGACGCAAGATCAATTTACAGGAAGCTGCTCCGCTCGCTGAAAAACTCCGTCCCACTACCTTGTCCGATGTTGTAGGGCATGAATCGGTGGTGAGCCTTATTGCCAGCGGGTCTTGCGGATCGCTCATCCTATGGGGCCCGAGCGGGTGAGTCTATCGTGATTCGTGAGTTCTGCATCTGGACGTAATCGGTGTAGATGCGGGAAAACCACTCTGGCAAGGCTGATGGCGACTGAGACGGACGCAGTGTTCAAAGAACTCAGCGCAACAGGCGCTGGAATCAACGATGTCCGTGCCGTCGTTGAAGCGGCCAAAACGACCCTTGCGTTGACAGGACGGTATGTTTTCGAGTCGTTCAATCTTCCGATCATTGATCTTGCGACAGGCAAACTATCTTGTTCTTGGATGAAAGTGCGTACCCTCACGGTTCTATAATCTATGGCTGATATTCCCCATCGAGTTCATCGCTTCAATAAAGGACAACAGGTGAGCTCGAGCATGCTACCGTGTCCGCTTGTCTTCCCTAAAGAATCCCTGTAGGACATATTTCTGCCGTTTCTCGAACGTGGTTATATTCAGGTTCGCGTTCCTCTTGATCATTGCTCTTCTTTCCATTCTCACCTTTGACCAGTTAATCGGTGCTACCACCGAAAATCCCTCCTTCAAGTTGATCGGAGCACTGCTTAGCAGATGCCGGTAAATGCGCACCACTGACCGTTTGTCTCGCGATTTCACAATCCTCAGAGTCTTTTCATTAGAGCGACTCCAAGATGAAGATATCAGGACGATCCTCAATAAAGCCTTGAATCGTTTATATCCTTCCCCACCGACGACTGAAACCGTCCCCTCCACTGAATTATCATCCTCGCGGGCAGACCCTGAATCCTCCTTAGCTCTTGAGAAGCCTGTCCGTGAATTGACGGACAAAATCGTTACGACAATCGTTTCCATGTCCGCGGGTGATGCTCGCATTGCTATTTCTCTTCTCGAGTTGTCTGTCAAGGCGCCGCCTGAATACGATGAAGCGAAAGTTCTAACCCTCCTCCGTCGTTCCGCAGTGACTTCATATGACACCGCTGAAGATCATTACAATATGATATCCGCACTGCACAAGAGCGTCCGTGGTTCTCAACCAAGCGCCGCGTTGTACTGGCTGGCTCGGATGTTGACTGGAGGCGAAGATCCGTTGTACATCTGCCGCCGCATGGTCGTGTGTGCAAGCGAGGATATCGGCCTAGCCGACAATCAAGCTCTACCTCTGGTGAGTTCTGCGACTCGATATGGCTGCTCCATTTCCCATACGCTCGCAGGCGGTGGCAACTTTGCAGGCTTGTCAAAACATCGGGATGCCAGAGTGCCGCGTGAATCTCGCGCACCTTGTTTCATATTTGAGCGAGGCGCCCAAGTCCACCCGCGCATACGAAGCATACAAACGCGCTGAAGAGGCGGCTTTGGCGGATCCATCGCTTCCCGTCCCTCTAGAGATGAGAAATGCTCCGACAACTTTGATGAAGGAAGTCGGTTATGGGAAATCGTACATGTATAATCCGGAATTTGCGTAAGGGAGTTGCTCCGAAACGCACGGTCTCGAACTGATACTTTACAGGCACCCGGTTCATAATACTTATCTTCCGGCTCAATTCCGGGATGCGACATTTTTGAAAGTGGCGGGTGACACAACGGGCAAGGCATGGGACGAAGAGGCGCTTGTCTTGTGGGAGAAAACCGAGAACGGCGGGGAACGATGGAAGGGAAGAGATGCGGTCGATCAAATGGGTACAAGGGAGGACGAATATGATATGCAGCTCAAATGAAGGGGCCGACACATTGGAATTAGAGGGAGATTTAACATTATCTTTCGCTACACAGATCGGTTTTCCACACACCGCACAATGAATGCGCATTAGTTTTTGCATTTAATTTCAGCGCGCCGTCGTCCGCTTTGTTCTAGCTTGGCAAACGGGGCGAAAGTAAATCGACGGAAATAGATGACACCATCGTCGCGCGACTCTCGCGTCGCGACGCGATATCAGCCGTGGATCTAGAAACTTTCACTCCCTCTACATATGTCGACGAATATTACTTTCCACCCAGGTATAGGTTTTGCATCGTACCAGCGTGCGATGAGTCGACTCTCCCGATCATAGGCTCCGTTGATAGCGAAGAGCGCATTGCACTCACAGGTCAACGAGGGGTCACGATTTGGCTGACTGGCCTTAGCGCGAGTGGAAAGGTCAATCTAAATTCTCCGCCAATCCGAGATTGCTTCATCCGCAGTCCTAGTCGACCATCGCCTGTGCCCTGGAACAGCACTTGCTGCATCTGCACCGATTTGTTTACCGACTGGACGGTGATAATATCCGATTTGGCCTCAACAAGGACTTGGGCTTCGACGAGAAATCAAGGAATGAGAATATTCGCAGAATAAGCGAGGTAATACATTTTGAATCTTGGGGCGATCTGTTTAACGTTAGTTGCAGGTATCTAAACTGTTTACAGACGCGTCCTGCGTAACCATAACTGGTGCGATCTGTTTAACGTTGGTTGCAAGTATCCAAATTGTTTACACGCGTCCATAGCGTTTATTTCCCCATACCGGGCGGATCGCGACCTCGCTCGTGAGCTGCACCAAAAGGCGTCGTTGCCTTTTCTCGAAGTTTTCGTCGATGCTCCGCTTGCTGTCCTCGAGGAACGGGACCCCAAAGGATTATACAAGAAGGCAAGGGCCGGAGAGATCAAAGGTAAACCGATCCTCCAGGGATAAAGCTTGATTAAGCGTCCTGCAGATTTCACCGGGATTTCCGCCCCATACGAGGCACCAGAGAGCCCCGAAATCCACATCAAGACGGACGAGACAGACGTTGAGGGAAGTGTCCGCATAATAACTGATTATCTTGCGAAGAACGGTTATGTAGCGTCGTAGATTGCCATCCCTTCTTGGAACCTGAGGTAAACGAAATTCATCCTGTTAAGGCCACAGGCTGGCGTCCAGAGCGATCGAAAGAACTCTGTCCTCCGCTGTCTGAAGACTGTTCGAAGTACGGCGCATCGTCTTCTATATCAGTCAACGACCCTTCCTGCTCTTCTGCGATAGTGCTTGCGTATGTGGTCATGTCCAGCATGTTCCCGAGCCCATTCTCCACGATAGACAACCACTGCGAGAGATCGTCGATGGTGCGCGCGAGTTCGGTATGCGTGCTCTCGCTGGTGATCAAGGCGGCATAATCAAGTGGTCGGATTGCAGGACCAACAGAAGAGATGGATGAGATGGAAGCCAAAGACGATGACTGGCGATGTGAACGGGAATACGCCGCATGGTGAGGGGGTTCCGTCGTATGCCGGGATTCAAAGGGCGGAGGGGAATTTGTTCTAGGCAAACCAAGCGAAAATGCCCCAAGGGGTGCTGAAACCGCCTCTCTGAAAGCCGCCGGATATTGTTGCGTGCTGCGTTCAGGGTTTGGAGAGATGGTGGACGTGCCAAGCTGACTGGCAGACGGGATAAAGGTGCGAGGACTATAGCCCACAGCTGACGGAGATGGAGGCAAAAGGTCCGAGATGCCGAGATGATGCTCAGATGTAAGCGACGGGATCTACAACACGTCGTGTCAGCGATAAGTATTAGGATTAAATGAAAGTCTGTAGACCTTGAGTACGTCCTTTAAGCCCGGCGTGCCCAGACCGGGGGTATAACTCGTGTTACTCGAATCACTTCCACTTCGCTCTCTGCCCGATCGAGCAAATGGTGGGACGGGAGGAGGCGGCAGAGGAAGATTATCGGCTAGGATATTTGTCTGCCGACTGGAAGAAATGGGTTTGCTAACGGCGGTTTCAGGGAGCGCCGTGGCGGACCGAGTTCTCGTCATGCTTGGGGCGGCAAAACGCCGAGTGGAGGCCGAGGTATCGAGCGAATAAGTTGCTTGATGTGCACCTGGAGAAAGAGGAAGAGTTGATGTACTACTGTGGGTGGGCGAAGTCCGGTTGTGATGCGATTTCTGTAACTGCAATGGAAGAATAGAGGGAATGGAAGGGGAAAGAATTTTCTGTGTAGGGGGGAATTGGAAGGCCCCTGGGGATGCAAGGTCCAAATCCCGTTTGGCGGCGAGGACCGGGGTTAAACCTTCCGCACTACTCTTTGATCGTTTGCGGTTCATGGGCGGCCTCGAGCTGGGGATATTGGGTGACGACGTCGATACGGTAGCTGGTGGGTGGGTCGGACTAGCGAGGTCAAATGAAAGATGTTCGGCTTGCGAGGACGAAGGGATCTCGATATTCGGTGGACCTCTGGTTCGGTAGCTATTCCGAACACCGTTCGACGTCGATTCCTCCGCTTCAAACTCAGCAGGGGGTGGTAATAGATCGGGGGACTCCTCATCAGAATTCGGGACACTCGTCGCCAAATTCGAGCGCGAACGGCCGACTCCACGGGGCGGGAAGGCAAAGGTGCCCTGTTTCGCAGTCAAAACATCGCTAATGCCATCCGCCATCAGTCCTCTCTTTAATCCCGTCCTACCAGGCGACACGGCGGATGTAGGTTGAGAAATAGGAGGACTGGGAGTATTCCTTTGAGACGGGATATGGAATTGGGGTACGCGGAAGGATTCCTGAGCAGGCGCCGCTTCATCTGCGAAAATAGCACGAAGTGATAATGGTAGCGGCGGAGCGGGAGGACGGATGGTCGCCTGGGTTTGGAAGGAATCGCTCGTTGAAAGACCCGAGACATCCAGGTCCGGGTAAAAGGCGCTATTCCCCCTCACAGGGTCGAATTCCCAGGGATTTTCATCTTCTACATTCACGCCTAGTTGTCGGAGCCTACGGGACATCAGCACAACGTCGCGGATGGGAAGCCGGAGACGTACTCTCGCTCTTCTTCAGCTTCCCAATCCAAGGGCTCGGCGAGACTTGCTCGCCGCCCGGCCTGTTCTAGGCGACGCACCACGTCCTGAAGGATCGATGTGCCCACTTTAGAGATTGATTTGATCCATTTCGTCTTTGCCAGTTCCTCAGCCGGAAGACGCTAGGTAGTCACATTTGTAAGGCAAGCATCTAAAGAGTGGGAGGGACATTACTTCGCTCGGGGATTCCTTGAGACAGTTGGCCATAAAGTCCCGCATATCTTTGGATCCTTCAGTTTCCTGCAATCGCGGCGGCTTGACCCTCGGGATCAGGTCCATGACCTTGAAAGGCTCCAAGTTGGAATGGGGAGGGCTCCCTTTGATCATCTCGTATATCATTATGCCCAAGCTCCAGATGTCTGCTTTGGTATCGTATGCCGGAACGGTTTGAACCACCTCTGGAGCCATCCAATACGGCGTGCCTGGTGACGACGAGTGAGACGGAAACCAAGACAGTACCCATTATATAGCGCACCTGTCATGGTATTCCTCTTACTTCCCGCAGTCGTCAACAACGCAGAAACGCCAAAATCACATATCATGACCTTGCCCGTCGCCGCGACGAGAACGTTTGCTGCCTTTATATCCCGGTGGATGACCGGTACTTTGTGCAGGTAAGCCAGGGCGACGAGGACCTCTCGTATCATGACATTGACGTATTTCTCCTCCAAACAGCCGTCCTTGGACGCCTTCATGAGGGCAAGCGCGCTTCCACCCTCAGCAAACTCCATAACTATCCACACGCGCGGACCATCCATATAACAGCCATAATATTGTGTGATGTTGGGTGCATCCCGGAGCTGCGTTAGAAGAGCAACTTCACGTTGTATGTCGCCGACATCGTCGCTCTCGATGTCGAGGTTGATAATTTTGAGACCAACGATGTTGCCTGTACGGTCGACACCCTTGTGAACGCTGCCATATGCACCCTTGCCCACGGTCTCAAGCCGTCTATAAAGCTGGTGGACGGATGGAACGGCTTGGGACATGTTGCGGTCGAGTTCAGAGCGGTCGGCAAAGTCCGATCGCTCCCATCACCCGATCATCTCGAGTCAATCCTTCTTGAACGCGAGTTTGCACCATCCTGCTGATGGACATACCACTGGAGCTTGTGCCTCCCGAATTCCTTGCGATTCTCCTTGCGGGCTTTGGCAACGAGTGCGCTGGTGCTGGCCCCTGCTTCTTCTCTAATATCTCTGCAGGCTTTCCCCGCTTACAAGCGATCACGGCGACGACCCATGTCTCAAAGCGTTGCTTCCCGTGGCCAATACTCCGATCTTGGACTACCCTCTTGCTTGGCTAGAAAAATCAGGCATAAAAGGTCGGCTTGCATCGCGCCACTGGACCCAATCTTATTTCTTAAAGATGTCCTTCTTATATGCCCTGCAATCCACCGAGCCGCTATTTCTCACCACATCCATTCCCATCCCTATGCTTCATTGCAGATTGACATTCAGTCCTACGAAGAGACAGCTGAAAGCGGCGTAGGAACGTGCACCCTCCTGCGGCATTTCGCCAGTCGCATCCCTAGGGACTTTGTTCTTCTGCCTTGCGACTTTATTCCACCGCCTTCGCTACCGCTCGCTGTACTTCTCAACAAATTCAGAACCGATACGGTCTCAGATGGATTAATCGCGACGACTTGTTGGTTCACAGCTTCAAAACCGGAGAAGAACTCGACCCCGGATGAATGGGGCCATGTCGCACCCCCAGTCTCCATCGTGTGGGACAAGCCCTCAGCCACCCTTCTGTACGTCGATACCCCGGACGACCTCGACCGGAATTCAGAGGAAGTGGAGTTGCGGATGTCGATGCTTTCTCGGTAATTTTTTCCAATTGGGTTGGGGATTGCCAACTGTTGGTTGAACCTGTTTAGGTATCCGAGAGCGTCCCTATCGTCCAATCTTCAAGATTCCCATGTATACGTCTGCAAGAGATCTGTGCTGGATGTTCTACAAGAGAAGCGGCACTTCGACTCTTTTCGCGAGGAATTTTTGCCTTGGCTGTGCAAGGTCCAATATCAGCGAACAAAGCGCGATAGATATGAACCGAGTGCGGTCTCATTCGTTTATATTTGCCTTTTTTTTTTTACCGCGAACCAGTTCTCAATACAATGGCGAACACATCACAAGCCCTCGCCCTGAAACATTCAACCCTCTTATCGAAATCCCGACAACAAATCAAGCATGACCCAAAGAGCAAGAGCACTGCGACGTCTGCTCCTCAGTCGCCTGTGCCAGCAGATCCTAACATCGATGCGTCACCCAGCTTAAGAGTTGGGTTGCACATCCATCGACCAGAGAGCGGCGTTGTAGCGCGTGTCAACAACGTTCACACATTCATGGAAATGAACCGACATGTAAGCCGGTTCTGACTCCTGCTATTCTCGTTCAACTCTCGTAGTTCCTGGCAACAGCGACCTATGCACTACCCACGGATCCCAACGAGCGGGCTCTCATTGACCAGAAGGCTCAGATCTCGAGTGACACGATGATAGGCGATTCAACCAAGGTCGACGAACGAACAAGCATCAAAAACTCCGTGATTGGTCGACATTGTACCATCGGAAAGATGGCGAAGATTGTTGGATGCGTTCTTCTCGATCACTGCATCGTCGAGGACGGGTGATTTTTTTTCAACACAGTTTCAAATGTTCTGGTGCTCACTAGGTTTTAGTGCTAAATTGGACGGCTGTATACTTGGGAAAAACACAAAAGTCGGGGCCAAGGCGGAGCTTGTACGTTGTGTTACGCAAGCGGGGTACGAGGTAGACGCCGGCGGTATGTGGATCCGATTTGCAACATCTCTTTGAAACTAACAACATTACCTCAGAGAGTGTGAAAAACGAAAAGCTCGAGATCTCAGATTGGACGGCAGGCGTGTCCGGCGACTCTGAAGAGGAAGACAACTAGATAGTACCATAGATGTACCCACTGACGCAGAATAAACATTGTAGAAACCCTATCCTGTCCTTGAGGGCATTTCGTTGCCCAGACCTTGAGCAAACCTCGCCCCACGTCCACGCGCGCCACCTGGGACGAGATCAGCGGCGAGAAAGGGAAAGGACCAATAAACAACAAGCATACCTCGGGTGCCCCGAGTTCTCTCGCCCCGTCCACGTCGTTCTTGAGTCTGCTCACCGCGTTTCTCACCCTTATTGCCGTCCGCTCTGTCGCCCCACCCACCAGTTCCACCCATCTTGATGTCGAGAGCTTTTTCATTTTGCTCGAGCATCGCACCAACCTTGTCCGCGATGGTCTGCGCCAATTGTTGGGCCCGTGATAATTCGATCCGGTGGAAGACGACGACGCCACCGGATTGGTCGAGGGATGCGGACAACTCCTCGTTCCAGATCATTTTAGAAACAATCGAGGTCACGGCGCGTAGCGGTAAAGAGAACGTCCGCGAAAGTAGAGACAGGGAAAGGGTGCTGTAATGGGGGGCGTATGTGAAGAGATACGTGCGCAGGCCCTGCTCTTGTATACGCCTCAGAGAAGACGCTCAGCACAATGAAAAAGAACGAACGACTTGGACGTACTTGGCCAGCATTTCCTTCACTGCCGCAGCCTCCGGCATTAAACTCCAGATTTTAATGCTTTGGATAAGATCGCGGCATTGCTCCCATTCACCGTCCTGAAGAGCCTTGCTAGCCTGCATGATGTGATCCCTGGTGCTCTCTGGGGGTCCAGTAAACACCTGGCGATCAGCGAAATCGAGCAAACGACGGAAAGGCTTCGAGATGGCTTTGCGCTTCAACTCGTCGGAGTCGATGCTGGCCAGTAACGGAATCTCGACGAGCATGCTGGATACGAGGAACGCAGCCTCGAGCAGTTCCGTGTTGATATGCATGTGGA
Organism: Mycena metata; assembly: GCA_029378385.1. NCBI lineage: Eukaryota > Fungi > Basidiomycota > Agaricomycetes > Agaricales > Mycenaceae > Mycena > Mycena metata. The sequence goes on from JARKIB010000688.1 coordinate 33,447, forward strand.
AAGGGAGTTGGCGCTGCTTCTCCGCTTTCTCCTGTTCGGGAGTCAAAACCTGGAACCGTTGCTGGTGGACACCTTGTGCGAGGAGTTCCTTGACTCGCTGGGTGGTAAAGATATCCAGCAACGTCGCCTGAGCTTCCTTGATCAAACCACACCGGAATGCACACAGGCCGAGCTGCACTACGGTGCGATTGTACAAAATTTGTGTTGCAACATCAGCGGAGTGAATCGATTCTTGGAGATGCGACATCAGGAGCATGTCACGAGCGGTGTGGAAGTCGTTGTGGAGGGCATGGTGGTAGATGTGGCTGAGCATTGCCCGGGTGCGTAGGAGGGAGTTGCCGGATTTGTAAAGGTAAACGCACAGGGCGTGAATGAGACCCGACGTAGTACCCTGGCTGGCAAGGCGCATACTGGGTTTTATGTCGGAGGCTTCCACCGTTGATTCGAGCGCCTGAACAACGGCATCCGGCTGTATAACGATTTCATGAATACACCGCGTTTCAGAAGGCAAGGCACGCAAACCTTGGAGTAGATGTGCTCCAGCCTGCGCATGATGACTCGGCCCAAAGGCTCGTCTTGATTAGTATTTTCGTAAAACGCTTGCGCGCGGCAGATGGTGCAGTAGAGAACCTTCTCGTCCTTCAGCCGGTCGATGTATTCTGTTCCATGCGGGTCAATATTTTGTAAACTCTTGGTGAATTCATCATCCAAGCGGTCGACGAAGCTGATAATGCTGCCTCGGATACGAACGATACCGTCCTTCTCCTCGGGATCCTCTGGGACACGTTCTTTTAACTCGTCGTAATCCTCCGTTATTTCCTGAATAGCGTATGCAGGATTGGTGGCAATAATGGCGACGAGTTGATCGACTTCGCGCTGAGCGGACAGCCAAAGCTCGATTGGCATGTGCGTCGCAACTGATGAGTTGTAGTCGAAGCGAGAGGACACCAGGGCAAGCAGCACCCGGATCCGTTGGTAAGAGGTGACCGCAACCTCGAGCAGTTTCTCGAGAATGCGGATTTGCTCCGCCCGGTCGGTGTTCTTGATTCTTTCGTGAAAAACAGGCCATACGAGTTTAGTTACACTAACTCACTTTTTTGCCCCGGGCTTCTTGCACTGCTTGCAGGTTTTTGAGGATTCCATCCGCAGAAAACTGCATCGATTTGCCGCCTTTGATAACGGTTGAAAATTCTCCGTTTTGGTCGTCGTCATCCGCACCCGCGCTACCGGGGACAGTAACGCGTGGGGCGGGTGGAGCAGGCGCATCCCGAACAACCAGGGCGGTGTATTCTCGTTCAAACGCCTCGGGATCCTGGAGTACAGATTAGCTTGGAAAGCGTCGCACAAAATAAAACACTGACAGCATTATACTTGTTGACGTCCACCTCGTACTCCTTCACGGACTTTTTGATCTTTTGCTTCATCGCTGTCAGGGCCTTCGCATTCGTCGCGTTGGTTTTTTTCTTGGCCTCCTTTTCCTTGGCCAGTGCATTATTAACGGAATTTTCGAGGCTGATGAGCGTTCGGACATAGAAGGGAGGTATAGGCTCGGATACGTTGTGTTGGCGTTGAATCATCCGGACGAGTTTATCAAACTCTGCAACAAAATTCACAACATGGAAAAGACTACAGCGGTCCAACATACCATTGGATATCGCAACCCAGTCATTGATTTTGAGGGCGTTTTCCATCACTTTGCCGGTCGCCTCCATTTCTACGAGACGCTTCTCTTGCGCGCTCATGATGCGAATGGCCTGCTGAGGCTCTTCTTCATCGCCTTCTTCACCGTCTGAATCATCACTGTCTTCGGAGTCTGACGAGTCGCTGTCGGAGGAGGAATCTGCTCCCTTCAAAAAGCGGTCCATATTCATCTTCCCTGCCGGGGCGGCGGGCTTGGCGATGGGCGCCTCGTCATCGCTGGACAACAGCTCCTCCTCGCTATCGGAGGATTCGGAAGAGTCTGAATCGCCAGCATTTCTGAAAAATCGAGACATGGTGAACGTTTGCGATCAAAAAATCGAGAAAGATGCAAGACAATAGACGACAACAGTGAGTCTGACTCTGTCACGCCCACGCTGCCGGAATCAGAATATTTACATGACCACAGCACTTGCAGTCAGCCCGACTTAAACTCAGAAAACGTCGAACGACATGTAAATAGAGCCTCAATGGATTCCGCCGAATATTTCGCATATTACAGGAGCGAACAGTTCAGGAAAGTTCATAGAAGGCATATGCATTGCATGGGTAATGTAGCATACTCGACGTGGCGACGGATTTATTTCTGTGCGGACCGACGTCAGCGAAAGCGTTCAGGTGGACGAAGAGAGAATACACGAACGAGAATGATACCGTCGAACCGCTGCTTGAACCATGCCATCGTATCCTCCTTTTTGATACGGTGCTGGAAACCAATGCGTGCCTTCTGCTGCCTCCGCCTGGCGACGCGGGCACCCGGACGACCCATTACAACGAAAAAGTCCATCCCAAAGATACCAATACCGGGGTCGTACCGGGCACCGAGGTCGATGTGCTCTTGGATGCCGAATCCAAAGTTGCCCGTCTCGGAGAAGTTGCGGCGGCGGAGCTCGTACTCCTTGACCTTGAGACCACGCTCGAGGATTTCCTCCGCCTTGGGCCCGCGGATGGTGACGTGCACTGCGATTTTCTCATTGCGACGGATACCGAACGTCCGCACAGTGTAGCGGGCTTTTGAGGTGACGGGCGTCTGCCCTGTGAGCTGCTCCAGGACCTTGGATGCACGGGTGAGACGATCACCAGACTCGCCCACGGAAATGTCTGTCGGTGGGTCAAAATACCACCACGGCGCGTAAATTTTCGACGCACTGATGACGAGCTTGTCGATTTTGGGCTCCTTCATGGGGTTGGTCGGGGTCGTCTTCTGGTCGGCCTGCGCATTGTTGAGTATTGACTATACAATTTACCTCGACGACGCTCACCATTTTGTCGGAAAGATTGAGTGTGACTGTGACTGTTACATCTTTTGATGAAGCTGTATAGTCCTGCACGGGACTTGTCTTTGTCATTCGGCCCGCGGCCCGCTGGCTCCGGCAGCGAGTCACTTACTCGCAGTAGAGCGCTGGATACAAAGACTTTGTTGACTCGTCGTCCGCCACGTTTCCGGGTGAATAGTCTATGAGACCGATTTCTTCCTTTTCTTTGCATAGGACAATTCGCACGCTTCTAGTGTATATTGTGTTCGAACATCGAGGACCGAGATTGGATAAAAACTTCCAGGATCTCAAATGGCTCTCAGACGATTGCATTAGCTTCAAGTACGTGTCTTCATTTTTTTTGTCGTGATTTAACCGAGATTATCATTTTAGCCTTAACGGGAAGGGGGACGAGTTGTCCGAAAAAGGTACCTTTGGCAAAAGCTTCCGCTGATGGGATCACGACTGAGTTAGAGGATCTCCGACAGCTCTCAGGCCAAAGGCCGCCAGGCGCTGCGAGCACGGTTCTTCATCGACGAGCAACCCGAAACTGCTGTCAGGTTTCCATCCCGATCGGCATCGGTGCAGGAATACATTTCAATGATATCAAAACACCTTTTTACTCAGCGCTCGCTCTACCAACAAATACGCTATTTCCGTTCAACCGTTTCGATGGATCTTCACACTAATGAACACAGCACCTTGGAGATCCGTGTCTCGGGGGACAATGGCTTGATCAACCCGTCACGGCGTGTGACCGTTACCGAGGTTGGCCACCAACCATATTGACGGCGACGCTCGTTGTTGAACACAACACCGATCCACCCGTCGTTGTTGGAATTAACAGCGGCATATACACTAGCGCTCACAGCCAGGCCACACCGCCACAGAACCGACCATGTCGTTGCCTACGAATGTGAAACTCTCAGTCCAAGGCCACTCGCGCCCAGGAGACACGTCCCACTCGATGCCGAAACAGGCGATGATTGTTAGGATGACAGAAGAGACCCTCGATGCTCTTCAAGCGTCTCCCCACATGGAATTCACCTTTGGTCCCGAACCAGTCCGTGTCCTTCATCCTGATCAGCAAATCCACTGATTTCCTCTCATAGGGAATTTCCATTGGCGGAACCTTTTTTGCGATGCGTCCATCCAAGGAGAATTCCCCGCACGACTTGTACCTTCGGGCCTCATCTGCATCGAAGCCCATGGCTCCCCTTAAACTTTACGCCAATATCACTGGAAAGTTCACCGTACTGCAGACTCTCGACAAAATCCAGGATAAGATGCGGACGACTACTCGTGACGCGGACCGGATTCGCAAGGGAAGTCGCGTTATCATGGTAGACGAACCTCCAGCGGACCTTTCTTCCGCCCAGCCCGGCAAGAAAAGGAAAGCGCCCGCCGCTAATTCAACGATGTTCAGAAAAGCGATACCCCAACCTCGTCCTTCCACGTCCGCTCGTGCTCCATCCCCTTTGCCCCCCGCCACACCTTCGCCTCTGCGCACCGCCGTAGTAAAGGCGTTAGCAGTGAAGGAGAGATCGCTCGATGAACTTCTCCAGTTGTCTCCCGGTGGGAATATTGACGTCGAAAAGCGAAGGCGGAAATTGGTTGAGCTGCTCAATCAAGTGCGCATTTCCCTCGCTTGCCCCGTTTACTACCTAACACTTGCTCAGATCGCTGAACCCGGGAAGCCACCATCTTTGTGGCGCCTCAAACCTAGCAGTTGGGTTGAGGTTCGGCCGTATGAATGGAGTGATCTCTCAGAGCAAGAAAGAACAAGCGTGGCACGAACGGGCCGGCTCACATTCAGCAACCTGAACATCCCGGAGAGCGATCCCGTGTGGGCACATGTCCTCTATCGAAAAGGCCCAGAGCCCGCGATGGTAGCTTCTGGCTCAGGGTCGAAGGCATCTCCTGCTAATCGCGCTCCTGCCAAATCGGAGGCGCCGAAGCGGGGGTTGACCTCCAAGGAGGCGAAAGACAGGAAAATGAAACCCAAGCCGGAGCAGAAGCCGGAAATATCCTCGAGAGACGAGCCCAAACCTACGCCTAGGCCTAGCATCACTAGCGCCTCCAAGGGCAAAGAAATAGACGATGAAACCAGCTCTTCGAACCGGGCCACGACTGCGCGCAAAGGTCCCCCTGGCTCCGGCTTCAGAATATCGAAAGTCCCGAGTCCCGACACCCAGCCTCTCCCTACTGCTCCTCCTGTTCCGAGTTCTTCCAACCAAGGCTCCCGAGGGAGACCAGTTGATGTTCGCATGAAGGATAGAGAGCCTCCGCGTGCATCCTTGCCCGCCAGACCCGCGCCGCCGATCGCTCCACCTGTACAAGAAAAGAAAGCACCGGCGCCTCGAATCAAAAAGACGAAGGATGCCGGTGCGGATCGGGAAAAAGAGCGGGTGGATGTTACTGTAAAGGAGCCGCTGAAGCGTAAAAAACCTTCGCAAGATGTAGATGATTCGGACGCATTGTCAGGTTCGGTTGCGAAGAGACGCAAAACGGACGGGGTGGTTCCTGCGTCGACCCCGAGAGACCTCTCCCTTCCCAAGAAGCCGGAGACTTTGCCCGTGACGTCGCGGTCGCTTCCTTCGAAGGCGATTAAGAGGGAGTCGTCTCCTCAGCCTTCTGCCCCACGCCTACCCCAGAAGTCAAAAAGCGAACCCTCTTCACTCCCTCCCCCACCGCGGCCTTCGTTGCCTAGTCGGCCTGTGGCTTCGACATCTTCTAATCAGGTCCGTGCCGAATCCAATTCGAGCAAAACCTCCAGGGATACGCAACGGTCAAATGCGTCTTCCTCCAAACGTCGCGAACGCCGATCTCCCATATATACGTCGTCTGAGGATGAAGGCGAGATCCGGCCTCCTCCCCGACGCGAGCCGGTGCCGCTTCCTACTCCTCCGGCGACCTCAAGCCTTCCATCCAGTCGTTCTCGTGGCCAGCCATCCTCTGGCGTTAGCCGCCCGCTTCCCACAGACCGTGAAGGCCTGCGTGTGCGGTACAATGCTACATACCGCAAGTATCTGGCCAGCTATTCCCAACTCTTTGCCCAGCAGAGCAAGCTGGAAAGCCTCCTCAGCAACAGAGATAGGGATGGCAGCACCGTCTCTGATTCGGATGGAGATGTCGAGATACTCAGCCCGGAGGACACGATCAAGCTCAAGGCGGAATACAAGCGATGGGAGAAGGAGTTAGAGAGCATTCGTAGCATGTCTGCTTCCCTCGAGCGAAGTGAATCCAAATCTGACTGAGGGTAAATACTATGTCTGGATAGTAAATGTACAATTTATTTAGAAGAATTGATCGCGATCACACAATGCGGATGTTAGAACTGTCAAGTATGTCTCGCGGTCGCTCCCACCACGCTAAGAACATGCTCCACGCGCAGTCGAGTTCAAACGACCTGCAGAGGACGCCTAAACCCCGAGCTGGATCTCCCCCGTCAGACTTGAACGCCGACGACACTCAACATGGCGCCGCTCCAGTGGAACTGTCGATGGACACAATAACGACATTGGATTACGAGTCAGACGGCCTCGCCACGGCGGTTCTTCGCGCAAGTCAAGTCACCTTCCAGCCACAATCCACCAGCGGTCCGATTTCTAGTCCCACTCCAAGCAGATCGCATATGTCGGATCGAGAACTCGCCTTCATTATAATCGCCGCAATCTTCGGGGCGGGGGTGCTTTTACTTGTGGCCGGGATCATGAATAGGTTGCGGAGAAGAGGACGCGGACAGTCGGCAACCTCCCCACCTGGCGCAGATGTACAGGAGCAAGGCCTCGGCGTACCAAGAGACTTTGACGATTCGACATGGGGCACGCCTGGCATAGATGACAAGCACCAACGGTTTCAAAAATATATGGCCGACTCTCCCTGTGTCCCAACTCCATCCTCCTTGACTCCCCGTCTTTCCCATCCGTCGGTACCTCCAGTTCTCTTGGACCAAACTCCAGTCCTCTTGGACGAAGCTCCTGTTATCTTGGACGAGATCCCAACGCCAAGCACAGAATTCACCACGGAATTTACCGCTATCCTGGAGCAATTCGAGCAGCGACTCTACCAGGAAGAAAAAGACATCGCACTCGCCCTGGACATTGCCTTTGGAGACGACACCCCCCACTGCGCCCATTCTTTGCGGGATCCGAGGACGACGTCACCACAATG
>JARKIB010000689.1:0-40215 GCA_029378385.1 Mycena metata
TGGCTTCAGCAGCTCCTCGTCCGTGTCCCATGGCTTAAGTAACGGAACATCAATGCCGAACGGTTACAGTAGTTCCTCATCTATGGCAAATGGCTCCTCGAGCTCGTCTTCAATGGCCGGCTCGTCCTCGGAGCCTCACCAGCTCTGGACACCTCGATCAAGAGCCGATACCAATCCTGCACCAGGACCGTCGTACCAGCATCGTTCGAATTTCTCTCTTGACCAATCAATCGGGCATTCGAGGTCAGTTCCTACAACTGTTGGAGTTGCATACCCTCTAATGCCATCAAGGTCTCCCGCTGAAATAACATACCCCTCAAATCACCCATCTCCCGATTATAATAGGCCTCTGAGCCGCAGACCACCTGGGGCATCTCGGGCTCCTTCGGCTGGTCCATCTTCTTTTTCTCATGGCATTTCTGAAAATGTACCTAACACGTCTCTGCTCCCCATCCGCACTAACCATATTATCCTAGTTCGCATCTCCCCCGCCGCTGGCATCACCACCTTCCATGAATGGAAGCTCATCATCTATCACATACCCCTCCTTCGCATCCCGCCAGTCGCCCTACTCAAACTGGCTCTATCCCCGCCTCGATAGCCTCACCCCCTCAGGCTTCCATCAACCCCTCCCTCTCGCGTCGACGGAGCGACTATATCGACCAGTCTCAAGAAGCGGTGTCGGGCCTGCATCAGCGGCCGCCAATCGATTATCCGTCGCAGCATATCCTGCGACCTCCGCCCGCTGTCGCCTCGTCTGCCCTCGAACGGCAAGAACGACCCCGCGGGGGCTTCGATTACACCCGCGTCCTCGAACGACCCGCCGCGGATACCCTCCGACTATGCGCCGATGTATTGGTCGGACATATCGATTGGCACGTCTGGGTTGAAGAACCTGGGTAATACGTGCTACATGAACGCGCCAATTCAGTGTCTGAGCGCGACGTTGCCGTTTGCGCAGTTCTTCGCTAGTGAGTGTTGTCGTCGAGAGCTTTACACTGAACTAATAAACTAAATTTCAGACGGCCGCTGGAAGAACGCCGTGAACACCCTAAACCCCATGGGGTCCAAGGGTCTTCTTTCGGGCTCGTTCGCGAAGCTCGTGCATACGATGTGGAGCGGCGAACTGCCCTACATAATACCGATCGATTTTCGGGTTCGTTGTTCGTTCTCGGTCTCTTGCTAGATACTCAATACCGTCTTTTGCATATAGAAAGCCGTCTGCCATCTCAACTCCCAGTACAACGGTTCCAACCAGCACGACTCCCAGGAGTTCCTCAGCTTCCTGCTCGACGGTATTCACGAGGACCTGAACAGGCTACTCGTCCAGCCGACGTTCACGAGGACACCAGAGCAGGAGGCGGAGCTCGAGCGCCTTGGGCCGCAGATTGCGAGCGAGCAAGAGTGGCGGTTGTGGAAAACTCGGAACGACAGCGTCATCGTTGATTTCTTCCAGGGGCAGTTCCGGAATCGTCTGCAATGCCTCACATGCAATACGGTGAATCTCACCCCGTCTTTGCATCACGCTCCAGCTGATGTGATTTCCGAAGACCTCAACAACGTATAACGTTTTTTCGATCCTCCAGTTGCCCATCCCGCAGGGAAAAAGCTCGAAGGTGCCGCTGCAGAGCTGCATCGACGCGTTCTTCAACACGGAGATCCTGGATAAAGACGACGCTTGGTTTGGTCTATTTATTTGGCGCCGAACCATTACTCATGCATCCGCGCAGGGACTGCCCCAAGTGCAAGACGAAGCGGCGCGCGGCGAAGCACCTTTCCCTCGCCCCGCCTCCCGCCGATCCTCGTCATTCACCTTAAGCGATTCGAGATTCACGGCCGCTTCTCGGACAAGATCGATACCTTCGTAGACTACCCTCTTAAATCGCTGGACCTCACGAACATCATGCCGCCGCCACTACCCCCTGGCGCTGACAAGAGCCAGCTGAACGGCGGAGTACCGATGTCGCCCGACGACCCCCGCGCGCAGATGCCGCCGTACAAGTACAATCTGTACGGTGTCACAAACCACAGCGGGAATCTCACGAGTGGGCACTGTATGTTACATCTGCTTCAAGTACTTAGTCCCGTCTTGCTGATGGGATTTTAGACACCGCGTATATCGCTGATCGTGATGGGTGGAAATCGTGCGATGACAGCAGCATTCGGCCGGTGGACGAGAAACAAGTCGTCGTGCGTTCTTTTTTATCGTTCACCACATCCTGTGCACGAGCTGAGGATCCTCCCAGAACCAGCGCGCGTATGTATTGTTCTACAAGAGAGTGAAGAACACAGCCTAGAACGGAATGAAACGCGACCTAGGAAAGCTGCTGCCTGCCGCCCGTCCATCTCAGGTAGCAACCCGAGGAACTCGCCCGTCTGGAAGCATAGATTTGTTGCAAGGATATTTTATTTCATCTCGACACTTTCGCTGGATCTACGCTCTGCTGTGCACATCATTTGTATTTTACGCACCCTCACCCTACTACTGCTCGCATTATAACACAAGGAAATGTATGTATGCCATACGTACTACTAATTCTCATGTCATGTCATCATCATGCTCGACTCGCCGAGATTCTCCTTCTCCAGCATGCCTAGCGTCTCAGTTTCTTGGAAATGGCAGGTGTGGCAGGTGAAGGCATCGTCACCGAGGCCCGCGACGGGATAGAACGCAGGAGAGAAGTGGGTGTGGCAGCGGAAACACTCTGGATCTGGAGCGTTGAGGTCGGCGTGGTGAGGGAGCGTTTCGAGGCGGATGCTATTTAACAGCAACGGGTCGAGTCGACGTGCTTTCCGCAGCAAGCCGTGGGCGTGGCCCACCGGCGCCTGTTTATATGTTCGACAATAGACCTGGAGCGCAGTCTAAAAGGTTCGTCAGTTAGCGAAAGTAGAGAGAGGGTAAGAAGCTGACGAACTTCTCCGCCTTCGTGCTGCTCGCACACGCCATAAATCGCACGCTTGGTGGAATCGTGCTCCTTGCATACGAGGACGGGATTCATGCAGCCTGACTCGCCCCTGAATGTGGTAGTGACGGTCGTCTCCCGCCGTGAGCTCTTTACCTGCGGAAAGAGTAAGTAAATGTTCAAGAGATACCGCGCAAGTGCTCACAGGCTGAATCTCGAAGCCGAATTTGTGGCCGTTCCGCCACGCGCATGATGCATGATATTCTTTCGGACAGTCGGAACACCGTATGACGGCGCCTTCTGCGTCGCCGCACAGAGCACATTTCTACATGCGTGTGAGACGGAAAGTCGATCAGACATAAGGAAACGCATACCGCTGTCCACCGGTGGCGGGTGATGGAGCTCAGACCTTCGACACATCGTAGCCGGGAAGCGTCCGTGAAGGTAAGCTCGGGTATGAAGACAGAGCATAGAATATGCGTCCAGCCTTGCCCCTCTGTTGGCTTCCGGGAGCCAAGGAAGGAATCTGCGACGCGTCCAGGAGGTCCTTTGTTCACGATGCCCTTCCGTTCACGTGGACAAAGAAGACACTCGGTGTTCTGCGCGGCGCGGTTTAGTAAAAACAAGTCACAACGGGGAATAAACCGCACGAGAGAGGCTTCTTGTGTTTCGTCGTTTTGACAAAGGTCGCATATCCATGAATCCACCGAGGCCGGATCCACGATAGCTCCGCAGGTGGCTAAAAAGGATCGATCTCTCAGTTGCTGTCACGAACATAGGGTGGCTGGTCATTACCGGCATGTACCCGCAACTCGCATTGCTTGCACTTGAGAACATCACCAATTGTACCTTCTTCGAAACAACACATGCATCGGTAGGAGGGGAGACGCTTCAACGGGACCGGGAGAGGAGGGGTTGAACGAACGGAAGTCTGAGCCCCAAGTTAATGCATGCATCTCGGGAGTTGGTTAAAGAACCTACCCTGGCGCGTTTCGCAACGGGACCAGCGAGCGGCGTCCCCTCGCGCTTCTCCAGCACCTTCTCCGGGACTTTCTCCTTCTCCTTCTCCTTCTCCTTGTCTACACTTTTCTTCGTCGTTGTCGTCGTCGGTGGCGCCGTTACGGGGAGAGACTCTTCCCGGACAGGCCGCACATTGAGGTCCGCATACTTTCGCCAGTTCGTCCCACATGTTTCGCAGAGGATGCTCGTCGATAACCCCTTCGGCGCCTTCCACCACGTCCTTGAATCGCGCGTCCGACATGCCCCGCAGGTCGCAGTCTTGGACGGGTGGCTGATGATGGAGCCCTCGTCGTCCGCCCCTACCCGCTGTCCGACGTTAGCCTCCGCCAAGGTCTTGTATTGACGCGCTGGGGGTTTCGGAGGCACGCCGTGCTCGAGTATACGGACATTCTCCTCGCCGAGCTTGGAGCTAGAACAGTTGTTAGACCTAAAAACAGGCGACACGAGGGAATTAAATTACCACTTCCAATGCCCATAAAAGCGAACAACTTCGTAGATCGTCCTAGTGACGACCTCGTCCCGAACCGCTCTAAGTTCGGGTCCGTGAGCTGCGATCCCATCCTCAAACGCCGCCACCTCCTCGATGCCCCACTCTTTGTCAGTATATCTGCTTTCGAACCGTTTCCACTATGCGGGGTTAGCAAAGGAAGGATTTTGGATGAGATTACGCGTACCTTTTCTATGCGCGTGGGTGACTTCATGTTCACGGAGCTCAACGGACGGCCCGCCAACGCGGCGACAGAAAATCGGTGGATGACCTCCGTGAGCCAGTCGACGCTCGTCCTGAGCTTCTTGTCACTCGTGAGCCGAGCCTTACATGCCTCCACTGTAGAAATTTAGCGTCCCGGGCGTTGAAAAGGCTCGATAAGGAAACTCACTCTCCGCGACTAAAAAAACCAAAGGAGTTAGTTACGTAGTATGGAAGGAAAATGCCAAGATCCTCACTTTCCGCCTCAGTTAGGATGTTAATGGCGCTGAGGACTTCGACGCTGTTGTCGCCGCCGCGCTCATCTTGCTCTTCGGGAAAAAATTAGATGGGTTAGAGGGCAGGCTTGAGAGCATACCGCTAATGTCGGCGGAATCCATTTCGGGTTCCGCGGACACATTGGCCTGGAATTTGGGGCCCAAACGAATGGCTGCGCGAGGAAATATAAGGTCCTCGGGATCTGCTCAGACTGTTACGAAGAGGCCATGTGTAGGAAAGATGAGTTTACCTAACGTGTCCTCCGCGACGGTATATTGCCTACGTTATCCTCGTCAAAAATGAAGAAAAAGACGGCGACATTGAAAGCTCACCCAAAGTACCGGAAAGGCCACATTCTGTAGTGTTTGATGGGGAGCTTCTCCTCCTTCTCGGCTTGCGTCCGGTCTTTCCGTGGTCGACCTCGGCCCCTTGCAGCGGGCGCGTTGGTTTTCTTCGGAATGACTGGTCCCATTGAGCGGGCTTCGCGGCTGTCAACTTCTTCCTCGTGTCGTTTGGAGCAGGGAGCACACGTCCAGCCATAGCCGCGGGAGGGTTTTGCAGCCAGCGGCGGCTGGACGCAGCGCATGTGGAAAAAACGCTTGCATCGGTCGCACTGGACCGAGTCCGGGCTGGTGAAGGTGGTCGTCTTATTTTTTGTGCCAATTTTTCGAAGGAAGAACGCACCTGGGACACCAAACCTGGCAAGTGTCGCAGGCCCGAAGAACGTCAGTAAGGTCCGGGACGACTTCTTTTTCGGCTACAACATATTCGTAGCGTGAAATAAGAGTGTCTCGGATATTGTCGGGAACTAAATCACAATTAGAGCGGGAAGTGTGTGATTTTTGATGGAATCAGAGACTTACGATTCCGCACGTCTGTCGCTTGGATGATTTCGAATTCCTTCTTGATATAAGGGTCGAAAAGACGATTGAAGTAAAATCGGTCAGGACGCTTCTTCCAGCCAGAGAGGTCGGATATCTTGTCTCTGTGGACGACGTGGCATTTTGCGCGGAGCTGATTGATGTCGCAGACCTCGGAGTATATGGCAGCCAATAATAGGCGAGAATCTGTGACAGGTCGGTCGCTCACATCGCTGGGGCGATAATACCAGGCCAGGCGGACGCGGCTGTAATAGTAGAACTTGCTGTCTGCGCCTTTTGGAGCGTCCTCTGGGGCAAGAAACTCCATTATCCGAGCAACGGAATATGGGGTTCCGTCGCGCACAGCCCATGAAGGGGAGCAGTAGACATGATCTGAGGAAAAATGGTCAGTAGAGCCGAGCGTAGTAATGGGAGTGGAATGCAGTACCATTAACTTTTACTTGGTCGCCGTTCTTGAGATATACAGGAAATACAGGATTCGACATTGACTAATTAAATCGGGGTCGGTGAGCCAAAGAAAAAAGCAGGACAGAAGAGAGAGAGATTTACAATAACAGGGAGACGCTTGGAGCGTCGCGAGGAAGGATTACCGAGGGTGCTATCGAGACAGACGGATGACAGGGAATGAAAAATAGAAAGCTATACAGAAGCAGGAAAGAGCCCGAGAGGTACGAGGAAGGATTATTGGGAGAGCTATGGGACAGATGTGGCTGAGGAGGAAGCAGAGAGCAAGATGCGAAGTGGATGATCCAAACACATTCAAACTCAGTGCGACAGTCTCCCGTCAAAATCCCATACGGCGACTCCTTTAGGCTTTATTTTTGCGTCTGGTAACACAAATCTACTTTGAGACCTTCATCGCTCTGTCCTCCCCGTTTTTCATCGCTCTTGCATTTTCTCCAGGCGCATTTCAGCAGAACTGGCTGAGCGATCATGATTGCCAAACTGGGACAATTGGTGACGGCTGTTGACAGTCGACGACCACCTTCTACTCTAGCGTTTCTCCTCAGTTCTGTTTCGTGCGTCTCGTCAAGGCCTTTTCAACCTCGAAACTCAAGTACCCTTCCGTTCCCAGGCTTGCACACCTACAGGCAATGTCGTTACCACGCAGATGGCCTCAACAACGGTATGAACGTGGGAGCCCGTGTTCTGGTGCAGCACTGTGCGTCTTGCGCGACCGGTTCTGCGACGGAAAATGGCTGTATACTCTAGGAATTACTGAATCTCGTTCTGATACTTGCTCATGGTGCTTTCCCTTTCTATGGTCAAAAGACGCTGAACGGCTTTTTGTCTTCCCAATTACCGTCCTCGAAAGTGTCTTTCTCCTCAGTGTCTATCGCAAGCGCGGTCATGGCAAGTTCACAAGTCGAACATTCTTTGCATCCATGCATCCCGCAATGTCCTTGGCTGGCGCCCACTATCCCGGTTTATCGGGGAGGGAGCATCTACCCACGTACCCGGTGGAGGAACCTAGGACGAGCTTCGTGCTCCATATTTAATCCATGCCGCGCAGCATGCCTCATGCCTCGTCTCGTTGGCCACAACCCCCGGGATCCCGTCTTCTTGCCCAGCGAGTAGACGAAGCGTTGGCGTACCTTTGGATCCGCTGCGACGCCGTCGTCGGCCCCCTGCCTGTGGGCAATTCTTCGACTCTCTTCCTCCCTGGTGCGGGCAAATCAAAGCAGCTATCCGGCGCGCCCGGTTGTGGTCGACTGCAGACGTAGCAAATGCGCCCGAAATCCTGGCCCGTGACCACTGTGGTTCAGCGGCGGCAGAGGAAGAGCCGCTGGAGCATTCTGTCCAGCGGAGCATCGAGATATTACGTCGGAAGCACCTTCCCTCCTCGATGGAAGGTTTTGACGAGAACAGCTATGGTAAAATTGCGCGATTCGCCTCGATTTTTTGCTGGTGGCCGAAATAGACTGTACTTCTCGATGCCACACAATTATACCATTTGCTGTGCACCCTTCTCGTTGTAATTCATGCAACACATCGTGATGCATGTATTTATTATCGCCGCCAAAGTATCGAAGTTGCGATAAGATAAGATTGTATGACTTTGCATCAATTACGTAGCAACGGTTCTTGTCCTCCTCCACCACTTTCTGCGGAATGGCGACGCTGGACTACATCGATGTTCCCGCGTCGGCCTCTCGGCTTAGACCCCAATCTCAAAGGCATAATGCAAACGAGATCCGACGGGCCCCAAGAATCCTCACCTCGCTGCCTCATCCACCGCCGCCAATGATGCACCGTCGCACCGATTCTGCCTCGTCCATCACCTCACCCACGAAATCTGCTGTAAACCTGCTTCCTCAGCTCCTCCTCTCGTCCCTTCCCTCAAATCCGCCGCCCCAAGGCGCGGCCAATCCGCGGGGGAAACAGCAGACAAATACTCTATTATCTTCCCGGGATCCCCTCTCTGTGCCGATATTAACAGTGAACTTTAAACGTTTCATCGAGCGCGTCGGTCCTGTATTCTGGCTACAAGATCGAATAGAGGAGATTGTTCTCTGGAAGAGAGGATGGAAGGTTACCAGCGTGTGGATAGCCGCATACGCTTTCTTCTGTATGCAGGCAATCTCTTCGGCGTCCGCCTGTCAATTTGCTGAGTTTTGACCCAGGCTATTTCCCTCGCCTGCTCCTGCTCGTACCGCAACTAATACTCATTGGCATCATTCTTGCAACACACCCCGAAACTACTCACAAGCCGCCACCTGCACCCGAAGCTCCTGCGGAAGCTGGCTCCGTGGACTGGCAAGCTAACATACAGGCCATTCAAAATCTCATGGGCCTGGTGTAAGTCTTCTCTCTACCTATCGGCTCCATTATTTACATTGTTCTAGCGCCGACGGCGAGACTGCGCTCCAACCGTACATCCCGTACTTGACCCACCGCAAGCCGCAGACCCCACATATTCTCACCGCACTCCTCGTCTCTCTCCTTCCTATGGTCGCGCTGGTCTCTCTCCCCGTCTTTCCCGTGCGCACCGTGTGTCTGGTCCTCGGCATTGGGCCCTTGCTGCTCACCCACCCGACTGTGCGGGCCTTACTCCCTAGTCTCGCCGCCATGGCGCTGGCGCACCTCGACGCGAGTCCGCTGGTCGCCAAGCTCAAGGCCAAGATTTGCGCTGGCGGCAGCACCGCGACGTGGAAGTCCCTTGGCGTGCGTCTAATCGACGACGCAAACCTCACGGACGAATGCTGGGTCGCGCAGATGCGCGAGGTAGAGCTGTTCGAGAACGAGCGCTTCGGAGCGGGTAGGTGCTGTTTTCTCATCATTCTACATCTACTAACGACCACCAGGCGCTGACGGCACGCACCAGGAATGGAGCAAGAGCAACCTCAGGGACGGCGAGCGCACGGGCTGGACGCGCGGCCGAGACGGGTGGAGCGGCGTCGGTGGGCAAGGCGGTGTCAGGTTTGTCTCGCCCCTCGTCTTTAATCCGACGGCGCTGACCCGACATTCACACAGCAGCAACCTCACATTCTCACTGGACCCCGGTTGGGCGTTTGTCTCCACCGAGGACTGGCGCGCGGATTTGGCCGCGCGATGGGCCGCGCAGCCCGAAAAAGATGAGGAAGAAGGAAAGGCGGCAGAGGTCGCTGACGAGGGTTGGTTTCCTTCTTTCGTTGTTGTGGACACTTATCAATGGACTCGCAGACGGCTGGGTATACACGAATGACGCTTGGGCTGCGCGCCGGCCGCCATCGGCGGCGTTTTCGCCTGGCGTAGGTGGGGTGACGCGGCGGAGGCGGTGGGTGAGGCGGATATGGTATGACCATGCAACGGCGGTGGCAGCAATGTGAGGGTAGCGATGATCTATTGTATTCGACCGAGACGTGCTCTCCGTGATATCTTATTCAAGAAGCGCTGGCTACACATAAATCTTAATGAAAGCTAGTGCTACGACTGAAGTGTGCCGCATGAAGAGAGTGGACGCTCGACACGCCAAAATTTCTCAAGTACGGGATACAGATACAAAGTAAGAATGAGAATGGTGCAGTATATCGACAGCAATTCGAAAGCTAATATAATAAAGAGTACATGGGCTGCAGGGGCAATGTGGGACGTCGTGATTCGTTCACGTATATTCATCTGTATTGAGACGTTAGCACCGAGCGGAGAGGCATATTCAGCCTGGACATACGCGTGTCGTGAGCGGCCTACGCGTGGATATTACCACCGAGGCTCCTTCGTGGTCTTCATCATCTTCTTCAGCTTTTCGATCGTCTCCCGGGGTGGCATGGGCATGTGGTCGTCCCAATTACCGGAGGCGATTAAAATCTCGCTCGTACCTCGCGTGTTGTAGTGAGTGCCATTTGGACGGATTCAAAACGGACATCGAACCAGATATAGGGGCTAATTAGCGGGCACTCAATAAATTGCCGTCCTTACCGTTGATGCTAGACCACAACAAGCTCTTCGATTTCACAGCTCTTGCTGCCCTTAAACTTCCCAAATCACGAGCGCCGACGCGCGAAAACTCTACGGGAACAGGATCCCAACCGCCCGCACAACAATGGCAGCTACTCCCCACCGAAATCTTCGAACGAATAATCGACTTTTTACATGCAGACAAGACTGCGCTCATTTCCTGCAGCATGGTCTGCCGCGACTGGTTTCCTACTAGCCGATACCACCTCTACACCCTG
The DNA here is from genome assembly GCA_029378385.1 of Mycena metata. Lineage (NCBI taxonomy): Eukaryota > Fungi > Basidiomycota > Agaricomycetes > Agaricales > Mycenaceae > Mycena > Mycena metata. The sequence goes on from JARKIB010000689.1 coordinate 10,424, forward strand.
CTTCCTGTCATTCCTGTATCCCTGGGTGGCGATTGCCACAAGGTCAACACCGCAGTAGCTCTCCGTGTGTCGCTTTGTTCGTACTATCGTTCTCTGGAATTTATGGTGTATGTCGACAGCAGGCAACTGCCTATTATACGGCACAAATAATGGGGTCTATCTGTCCCGTAACCGTACTCTAGTCAAAGTCCTCAAACTGCCAGCTGTCTCCCAGCTTGACATCGTCGAGACGCACAATCTGTTGCTTGTTCTCTCTGGTTTGTGATTGCCCAAGAGTAAAGCAATCGGCATGTTGTTAATCCATCTCAGGGCGCCGCCTACTCATAGGGCCCCTCCACCTCGCGACGGGCGGCGACTCGGCGTTACTATCTCGGCGTCTAGTGCCCTATTCCTCTGATGCGAGCTTCTTCCAGGTGGGGGACCATGCCGGCAAACGCGTCGTCGTATGTGTCGTCCATGCCGGCCGTTTCAGCAGCCACTTCAAGCTCATGGAAGTTGTGGACACGTCGGACGCCGGCACCTTCGCACTCCAACATCTCCGCTCCTTTTACCTCCCTGACCGCGCGCGCTCCGTACACATCTGGAACAAGACGGTTGGCGTAGGGCTGCGCTCGGGTTTCCAGTGTGTCGACCCGCTCTCCCTGGTGACGTTCCCTGTGCCCGTAGGCCCCCCTTCGCCCACGTACGAAGACAAGAAATGCCGCGCCATGTTCCGCGTCGGCGAGCGCTTTCTACTCTGTTATGACTGTACGCCCCCTGTCCTCAAACTCGGACTATGCTCACATCGGTGCATCCAGGCTGCGCATTCTACATGGACAAGGCCGGCACCTCGTATGAGGCCGCATTCACGATTCGGTGGAACAACCCCGCGAAGCAGTTCGGTGCGTTCTGTTTGCAATTTCCTTTTTTCTCGACTAATGAGATCATACAGCGCTCGCCGCGCCGTACCTGCTGGCGTTCACCGACATTGGGCTGCAGGTGTGGCGCACTGATAGCGGCGCGTGGGCGCAGACCGTGTATGGGACGGGGATACGTCTACTGTCCGTTACACCGCAGATCGTAATTAAAATGGGTGACGGGCGCGTCATCGCCATTAGATGTGCGGAGCCCTATGTCGCCGGCGTCCGTGAGGGAGCGACGACAGTGGGGGCAGCTGGTTGAGCGGGAGTGTATACACTAATTAACGAGATTTTAGGACATTCACAGCATAGAACACGGAAACAAGCTATTTTATTATTCACAGCACTACAAAGCAATTGCAAAGCACTTAAAAAGAAAAACCTGCGCACAGTAAACACGGTGCTCTTAGACTTCCACAACGAAAGGCTGCTGCTGCTGGGCATTGCCCCCGTTAACGATTTCAGTGGGCAACGGCCAGAGCCCTCTTTCCTCCGCAACGACCTTTTTCTTCCAAAGCACACCCGCGAAACTTCCGCCACGATAGTCCTTGGTCGGGTTAGGATAGTCTCGGCGGGACCGACGACTACTGATGTTCAGAAACTGCTGGTTCCTCAGCATCGGATTGGTCGACCCCGACTGCATCAGCCGCGCAGACGTATTGGCGGGGGCCTCCACGTTGAACACCGGTTGTGCGATAGGGAACGAGACGACCTTCTCCGCCTGGGGCCCACTACGGAGGACTGGGGCTCGGGCTCCCGGCGCGAGATAGTGCACGACTGGGTGCGCGGGGCCGCCGCTGACGACGGTGATGGGCACCTTCGCTTGGACGTCCAATGTGCGGTCCCACAGCGACCGGTCGGGAAGCGGTTTCCCTACAGCGGTGTATTGGTCCCAAAGCCCCTCTTCCGTCTTGGCGGCGCTGTCCAGACTCACTTCGTCCTCTGGCACATCGGTCGGATTCTGCTTAATGCACTTGACAATGTCCAGCGGGTATAGCGTGGTCAGGTCGATCGAGAGGGAAGCCTCGCTGCTGCGATAGTAGGAATCGAAGTCGACAGGAATTTCGCGCGGCACCTCGAAGTTGAAATCGAAAGTGAAGGATGATTGCCCAGACGGGATCTCTTGGCTGGCTGAAGCTTGTTGGAAGAGTCCAAACGAGTGTAGTTGTTGGTTCTCATCTCTTTCTTGAAAGACGTGCGTAAATTGCTCGGATTCGGCGTCGAGAACGCGGTCAAAACTCCAGTGGCTCTGGCAGCCGAACGTGGCGTTGATAAATTTCGCATCATCATTGGCCGCAGCCTGCGCCAATGCCCAATGATCTCGACGGCGACTCCGTAAAGAGACGGAGACGCGAGACATGGTGGTCAGACCCTGCTTGACGCTGCGTACAGTTACTCGCCCTTTCAGTGTGCCGCCTACGAAATGCACAATTAGTCCTGAAGGTGGGAGCGGCTGAGGTCTCCTTACCTTGTTGCACAATGTTTCCGTCGTTTAGAGTCAGCTCTGCAACAAATACAGAGCGCTCCGCTTCTGGCAGGCAGTTTTCCAGCGATTCTGCACGTTTTTTGGAACTCGGATGGTCGTACGTGCAAGCTGAATGTGCAAGCTGAACGTTATGAGACAAGGGATCCTGACGAGCGCTCATCGGCACAGAAGGTTTAAACGTCGTATGACCCGCCAGAACATCCGCGGTACGCCCGTCAACAAACGTTACGAACGCGATATACCGATAGCCGAGATCGCTGTAAGAGTGGTGCGAAATGGGGCCTTGCGCTGACTGCCGGTGCTGGGTGAATACCGGTGGATAGTTGACGGCTGGGACCGCCACGGTGAACGGCGTAACGATGGGTTGTGAAAGGTCTACAAAGGTGTCAGCGATAAAATAACCACAAGTCTGGAGTCACCCACTAGGAGTACCATCGAGGAGCGTCGCCTCGGTCGTCCATCCCCGTCGTTCTTCTGCCCTGACTACCCACAACTCGGGATCGCTCATGGCGTCGTCATGAGTCCGATAATCCAATACAACATCACTTCCGGTCCAATCCATGTACGCCGCTGGTGCGGTCTGGTTCAAAGCCCGCACCTCTGGAAGCACGGCGCCTTCCTTGAGGTGCTTGACTTCGCCGAATTCGTCAAACTGGAGGCGCAATGCCACGGATGCGACCTGGTTTGCGCATTCGGCGCGCGAAATCTTGATGCGGAGTTCACCTTCGCCAACTAAGACATTATTCAGGCACACCAGATGTAACTCACCATGGGAGACATGGTCTGGCGAGAGATCTTCCGCGCGTACCCACGCGCGAACCATGCAAGGCTCTGGGCTGTCTTTGTTCGAAGTGTCATCCACCGCAGACACCGCGAGTGCTGTAGCCGATAGTATGAGTTGAACGATATGGGCTTTCATGCTGGTCCAGAGCAAACTATGATGAGTTTCCCGTGTCGCTTTAATAGCGAGTGGAGACGCCCAAGCCGGCCCCGAGTTAACGGGCGGCAATGGACGCTCTGAGTCTAAAGAAGGTGCATAGATTAACGTTCCCGTAGCCCGTAGCCATCGGAAGTCGATGATTCAATGGAAACAACACTACTCCATGATGTTGAAGATGGTCACTGCTCTGGAAGTTCGTTTGCAATAGATATCGGTCAAAGTGAAGCAAGATTTGTTGATTTCAGCGTCTAAGCCTGAGAGATTCGCCGATATAGACGCCAAAGCGGGAACGAGGTCCGTCGGCGCCGAACGTGAGTGTTCGAAGGTGGTGGGAAAGAGAAGGTGCATCGCCACTGATGCAAGATTTGTATCCTCGTCCGGTGTTCGATCAGCGAAATTGAGCGCCCAGTATATTCCCTATCACGCTCGCCTTCGGACATTAGCGTGTGTTTTGCGCGGTGCATGATGCCGCCACACCTTTTTTTCTTCTTGCGATGATAAAGAATACCCCGCCTTCCCTTTTGGAATGGAAGCGTTTTCGTGTCTGGATTTGGTAGCGAAGTTCAACCTAACTGTGAGTACAACTGCAAATCTGCTCTCTGCGCTGTCCCACAGTTGGTTCAGTATTCTTTGCTGGCGCCGGGTGACAAATGTGTACTTCATCACCCAGAAGGAGGTCCAACACGCAAGGTATTGCGAGCGAGATTTGTTGTAGCGTCTGTCTACGAGAGACTAAGAAGGAGGTGCAACTTTTACATATTTGTCTCCTTTGACATGAGGCAAACAGAATAATTTTACCGTGTAGCGGTAAACTCTTACTTTCAGAAAAACAAATCGATCCTTCAAGACATCCATGTACCCAGAAGATTGAAGAATGAGACCACGAAATCGCAAATTCCAGCATTCTCCACGGTGTGCAGCACCGATCGTCTCCTGATCGCTGCGTGCGGAGATGCGCAGCTAGTCTTACTACCGCTCTGGGTTGCTCTTCTACAAGATTATTGCTGTGGAGTGTGGACAGTGAATCAATCGCGCCACGCATTTCCATGGCCGTGGCAATTTAATCAGATCATCTTGGAAGGAAAATGTCTAATTCTTCTTTTGGTACCCACTGAAGACATAGAAAGTCCTCAGAACATCGTACGATTCAAGGTGCTGTACGAATAAGTGCAAAATAAAAATCGACAGCCGCGTAGGTGTCACATGATCGCGCAATGTCACATGATCGCGTTCAACCTTGCTTGCCGCCGTCAAACTCCCACTGGCACTGCAGCGCTGGAGATGGGGACACAAACACCTGCGAAGGGAGTTCATTGGGGGCTCGAGGATCTCAGCTTTGGCTCCGATGCATCCTCCGCTATCCTCTCGACGTCAAGCTTGGACTACATAAACTCTCAGCTCGTTGCCCATGGCTTCGCGCCTACCCCAGGCCTTTCCTTGGACGGCATTGCAAATACAGACCTCGACCGCGTCGTAAAATGCCTCCTAGGTATGCTCAGTCAACGTGTAGTAAGTCCCATCTGTGGCCGGAGTGCGTTCAAAGACTGACGCGGGCAGGACGACATGTCGCGAACGGAGGATCTCACAACGAAGCTGCGGACACTATCATACGACCACGAGCGGCTCACTACGATGTATCGCACCGCAACGGACACGGCAGCCCATGCTGAACGCGAGGCGAACCTCCACAAATCACGCTTAACGTGCGTGGCTTTCGACGTGTTGTGCAGACATATTTACATCAGGAACGGACAGAGCTACAACGAGATTGCTACAAGCATCTGAATCCGCTCACAAGCACACGTCCGCCGAGTTGCAACGCGCGCGCACGGCTCTCCAAGCTGTCCGCGCCACCCACCAAAGCGAACTCAAGAAGAAGGAGAAGGAGGTGGAACGGATAACTGAGCGCTGGGGAAAACTTGCCGATACGCAAGCGAAACTTTCCACGGCGTCGAGTGGTCTGCGATGTTCTAATCTTCAAGTCGTTGATGGCACCGAGGTCCTCGGGAAAGGACCTGAGTTGGCGGAGGTTGCGCTCGAGCAGGCGGAAGAGGCGCGGCAGCGACTCAGTCAAGACAATACCCGCCTCCGTAACCTGCTGTTGGGCGCCGTCAACGAGGTACAGGCGATGTTATATCAGGGCCGCAAATCCGAGCGAGAAGAAGAGGTATCAGCTCATTATCTTGCTCTTGGTGAAACTAACCAACATAACATAGCCCGTCCCATTCACGCTGTCGACGCTCTTCCCGATGGCTTCACAAGATGCTGCAAACGACAGATTAACATCGTTGCTGACTACACTCCGAGAAGCGATAACACGTCCCTCCAGCGTCGCCATCACACTGTCACCTTCTACTAGCTCGTCCCCAGTCCCAGACGTTGAACTAGCACGACTCCAAAGCGTCATAGTCGGGCTCAAAGCCGAGATTGGTATGTTGACTGTCTACTTCGATTCACTTGCTAATGCTTTGAACAGAACGCTCTCAGAAAGCGTCAATGGAACAGGCGGCGGAAACGCAAGCCGTGTTTGACCAATTTGCTGGTGACCCTAGAATTGTTGACCACCACAACCTGAGGGACGCGAGCGTGGAGTTGATGATTGCACCGGTTAGAGATGCTGAGAAAGAAAGGCTAGAGAAGATCAAGAAACAGCTCGAACTCGAACGCGAAAACTTCACCGCAGCCGCTTTGAAACTAGGACAAGAGAAGGCTGCACTGGAGGTCGTACTTTTGTCGTCGACAATTTTGAATGGGACTGACACTCGCGAACAGGCTGAACGCATTAGATTGCTTGATGAAAAGCGCTCGTGGGATGTGGAGAAAATGCTCGCAGAGCTTCCGCCCACGCCAAATCCGCCTTCGCCTCCCAGAGCATCGACAAGTAAAAAATACAGTCGTAATTCTCCGCGAAAGTCACCCGCAAAGGTAGTGACCGTTGGCCAAGCCGGCTCCAATCGCAAAACCATCCGAGTTTCCCGGCGCTCGTCCCTTGTATCCCCACCAAAGTTTCAGCCCGCGTTCGAGACGGAGGTTCTGCCACCCTTGCTGGCACCTTCATTTACTTCCGTCTCCCTTCTCCCGACCTCCTTCGTTCTGCCCCCGCCGTCTCCCAGCTCAGCATTCCCTGCGCCCACACTACTGCTTTCTGTTTCCTCGCCCCTCCTGGAGGTAACGCAACCCTCCGAGTCCTCGGGGCCTACTCAAGCCTCCGGGCCCGCTACACCACCCAACATCCGCTTGCCGTTCCCCATGGCGAAACCCTTTGTGCAGCGCATGATCCACGCGTACTCCCCCGCGAAGCCCAGTCCACTCAGCCGCATCCTGATGTTGGGAAACTCGCCTGCAACACCCGCGGAAAGTGATGCGGGCAATATTTCGACGTCGTTGGAGGCGCTGCTCGAGGAGAGTGGGCCTGCCCTCGTCGATGCAATGTTCCCGGAGGTACCGCCAGTGCTCGTACGGCAGCCAACGCTCGCGGAGGAGCTGGGCGTGTCGGAGTCTCCGCCCGAGAGCCCAGAGGTCCCGGCACCGGTATTCTCGCGCGAGCCTGTGCGCTTCACAGCCCAGGAGAAGGGGAAGGGACGTGCACCGGAAATGCCGCGGGGACCGAAAGCGGTTGGGGAGAAGGAGAATGGCGAGGCGCGGATCCGGCGAAGGATAGTAGTGCCCAAGGTGTCGCCGCCGCTCGGTGGCGGCGTCGCTGGGGGCGGTGTAAAGAAGGTGAGGGCGCAAGGGGCGCCGGGGAGCGCAGTCGGGAAGTCAAGGGCAAGGGTAATGGCGAAATTACCTCCACCGACAGTCGCCGCGAAGACTGGCCCGAGGAGGGTGCTTGTCGACAGTGCGGAGGCTCCGACCATCGTTCGTGGTTGGCGAGCGTAACAATCGACTTCAGAATTCTGTTTTCCATTTTCTGACCTACCTGCATTTTTATGTTTATATCCCATACTTCTCACAAATGGCAGAATCCCTTTCCAGACAGCATAACAATCTTGCATGTAAACCATTCTCCAGTTTCCCGCTCACCACGAAGATATTCGAGTAGCGTGTGAAAGAGATCAGAAAGCCCCTATTTGAGAGTGACAGCTGTGACTTGCTCCTTCCTTAAGTCTCCTCGAAATTAATATTCGGCCGTTAAATCAAGTGACCTTCACGATCGCCGCACCCAACGGAGCTCGTTCCCGTCTTTCGTGTCTATAAGTATCGGCGAGGCTCTCAGGCTTAGACGCTCGCTTGCCAGAGTAACCATCTCCAACATCATATCCAACATCATGAAGCAGTGTCGAGCTTAGTGTTACCATTGAATTGCTGACCTTCGAGGGCTGCGGGAACGTCAATCTACGCAGTTTCTCTGAAGCGCCCCGGGCCATTGCTGCCCGTTGACGAGTTCGGGACCGCTTGGGGCTATTAAAGCACGAGAAGTCATTTCAGCTTGCTTCAAACCATCATGAAAGCCCACGTCCTCCAACTGCTACTACTGTCGACTGCGGCATTCGCGGAGTCTCTGGTAGATCAGACGGACGAAAAGGTGACCCCAGAGCCTTGCAAGGTTCGCGCGTGGGTACGCGCGGAAGATCTCTCGCCAGACCATGTCTCCCGTGGTGAGTTACATCTGGTATGCCTGAATAATGTCTTAGTTGGCGCAGGTGAACTCCGTATCAAGGTTTCGCGTGTAGAGTGCGCAAACCAGGTCGCGTCCGTGGCATTGCGCCTCCAGTTTGACGAATTCGGCGAAGTCAAGTATCTGAAGAAAGGCGCCGTGATTCCAGAGGTGCAGGCTTCGAACCAGACTGCATCGGTTGAATCTTTGGATTGGATGGCGAACGATGTCGTCTTGGACTATCAGGCGCACGACGATGCCAAGAGCGACCCCGAGTTGTGGACAGTCAGGGCGGAAGAACGGCGGGTGTGGGCGACCGAGGCGACTCTTCTTGATAACAACCCTGGTAGACGATTTGGAATTCCACTGTTGTCACTATTGCTGAAGCCAATGTATGCCATGCAGACCTTTCCCATCCTATCGTAACACCATTCACTGTCGTGGTCCCAGCCGTCAATTATCCACCCGTCACTACACGGTACCGCAATTTGTATGAGCCTGTCCCGCAGCACGCCTTCAGCGACTTGGGCTATCGCTACATGGCGGTATTTACTTTCCATTACCCCTGGCATTTTCAAAACTGACGCAATCAATTTCAGCTCGTCAAGTTCGTCAACGGGCGTACAGAGGATGTGCTCGCAGGCCATACCACGTTCGCGCCCTCCTCCGAAACGCGGCCCCACCCCGTCCCCTTCATCGCGAACCAAACATTTGCTGATCCTGGTTGCGAACGGGAGTATCCAACTGCACGAAAACGTGCTGAACGGCTGGAGAGCTGCCTTCCAGAAGCGCAGCGTTCTACATTTGTTGCCGAAATAACTCTCGAGGACGGCAACGTCGTACAGCAGGGTATCATCCTTTTTCTAATTATCACGGCGACGAAATGTCTTATTAGGTGCTCTTTAGGCCAGACATTGAAAGGGCGAGTGACTGTGCGGGGAACGAACGGCTCGACGGTCATGTCCCGCCTTTCCCTCCGTCTGTGGAGCCTGAGTCGCCACCCCTGGGCTCAGACACAGGCTGAAAAGGGTGGCGATATGCTCTTCTACAACGCGACCTCCGGGATGTGTCGTGGTGAAAGTGCCCTGGTCCTCGACGCCAATTCGCCGAACTTCGATTACGTCTTCAATGACACGGACAATCAGATCTTCTCGACGACAGTCTCGACCCATCAAGAACTGAGTCTTACCAAGCCGTACATCGATTTTGAACTCGAGCTGCCCCGCGACGTCCCAGTGGACTTCGCTTCATATTATTCCCACAGCGAAAGTTCAATGCGAATGCACCTCGACGTGATCTACTCGCGGGACGTGGCCAAGTGCATGCAGCCCAATTCCCTCGACGTGTTGGACGAAGAAATATCAACAGAGGACTCCGTCAAGACGGAAGAAGGACTCTGGGATGTTTACACACCCATTGGGAAACCGCGCCAGGACGAATCACAATATTACAGAACCCTGACTCTCGCGGCAGATATCCCAGTAGTTGTTGTTTCTCACTCATCCGTCAACAACTCGATCCCCCACTACCTTTCCCCGGGAGCTCTGGCGCCCGTTCTCCAGCGTGGCACGGAGGCCGAAAAGCCCGGCTCGTTCCCCCTCGTGGAGCCGGTGTTCATCGTGGAGGCGCTGGCCAATACCTCGGCGCGCCTCATGCAATCGGGGACGTCCGACCCGGCCAAATGGAGGCAGAAGTACATGAATTTCAGCCGCAGGGCGGTCATGAATTCCGACCCCACACAGGATTATCGTGGCGGGAGTTACGCTGGCTTGCTTTGGAGGAAGAAGGTCGTGGCAGAGGAAAGAGGTATCTGGCCTTTGCCAGCCGAAGTTGTCGAGGGAGGAGACAACCAAGAGCCATTTTCGATTCCACATTGAGTGGGCAGCGCTTATATTTTTCGCCCGCGTTTTCAGGTTGTGTATCCCATGATAAATATCGATAGTGTGCTTAAATGATTTTCACCCGATGGACGATGCAGACGCTGATGACTTCAATTTGCTGCTCCTGGTGGCCGAGTTGGATCACCCGTGTCGCACGCGAGTTTGCATTAGGCCGCCTTTTTTTTTTCTTTTTTTCCTTTTATGGACTCCGGCGGCGATTGCGGATGTTTGGAACGAGGCCTCAGTTCCGAAATTGATTCAATGTCCACATTCGACAGCAATCTCGTAAAATAGCAACCCAGCAACCTATAGCGGTAGTAAGATTAGCTGCACATCATCTCTGGGTTTTCAGAAGCACAATACCATCATGATCGCTGCACGGCAAATCCATTCAATTTGCCTCTTTTACCTACGAAACCGCAACTTAGTTACATTACTTAGAAATAGTATACTTAGTATACGGTACTGCCGCGTAGCTCGTAGAGTCAGGTACAGCATATATAAATAGAACAGAACAGAACAGAACAGCCTCATAGGAGAAGGAACGGGAAGGCACACATAAAAGTTGTACTTCTTTCTGGGTGACGAGGTACATATTTGTCGCCCGGCGCCATCCAATACTGAAGCAATTGTGGGACAACGCAGAAAGCACATTCGCAGTTGTTCGCAGTTGTACTCACAGTTAGGTTGAACTTCGGTACCAAATCCAGACACGAAAACGCTTCCATCCCAAAAGGGAAGTTGATGGGTATTCCTTATCATCGGAAGAAAAACAGTTGGAGGTGTGGGCGGCATTATACACCGCGCAGAACACACGCTAATGTCCGAAGGCGAGCATGATAGGGAATATACTGGGCGCTCAATTTCGCTGATTGAACACCGGATGGGGATGCGAATCTTGCATCAGTGGCGATGCACCATCTCTTTCCCACCGCCTTTGAAGTTCACTCACGTTCGGCGCTGTTGTGGCCGTCAGAATCAAGACCTGTACCTAACGGACCTCGTTCCCGCTTTGGCGTCTATGTCGACGAATCTCTCGCGCTGAAATCAACAAATCTTGTCCCACTTTGACCGATATGTATCGCAAACAATTCCAGAACAGTGACCATCTTCAACATCATGAAGCAGTGGTGTTTGCATTGGGCCATTGACCTCCGACGTCTACGGGCTGCGGGAATGTTAATCTATCCACCTTCAGACTCAGAGCGTCCCGCTGACGAGTTCGGGACCGGCTTGGGCGTCCACTCGCTATTAAAGCGACACGAGAACTCGTCGATAGTTTATCATTTAGATCTAGACCATCATGAAAGCCTATATCGTTCAACTCATACTATTGGCTACAACACTCGCGGCGTCTGCGGATGAGACTTCCACCGAAGACACCCCAGAGCCTTGCAAGGTTCGCGCGTGGGTACGCGCGGAGGATCTCTTACCAAAACATGTCTGCCGTCGTGAGTTACATCTGTTATGCGATCGGAATAATCTCTGAATCGGCGCAGGTGAACTCTGCATCCAGGTTTCGCGCGCGGAATGTACAAACCAGGTCGCATCCGTGACACTGCGCCTCCAATTTGACGAACTTGGCGAATTCACGTATCTCAAGAAAGGCGCCGTGATTCCAGAGCTTCAGCCTTTGAACCAGACCGCACCAGCGGCGTTTGCGGATTGGACCGGAAGCGATGTTGTATTGGATTATCAGGCTCATGACGACGCCATGAGCGATCCCGAGTTGTGGACTGTCAGGGCGAAAGAACGACGAGCGTGGACGATCGGGGTGATGCTCCTCCTTGGTATTCCTGGTTAGTGACTCCACACTTGTGGAGGAGGAGGAGCATAACTCCTACTGGCGCCGTCCCACAATCGGAACAACCAGTTTACTAAACACAAACAATGTGGTTATCCTATCGCTGACGCCAATGTAGACCTTTCCCACCCTATCATTACATCATTCACTGTCGCAGTCCCAGCCGTCAATTATCCGCCCGTTATCGCAAAGTACCGCAATTTCTATGAGCACGTTGCGCAGCACTCTTTCAGCGACTTGGGCGACCGCTACATCGCGGTACCTGCTTGCCATTGCCCGCTTCCGATTTCGAAACTAACGCAATCCCTTTCAGTTCATCAAATTTGTCGACGGCCGTGCGGAGCATGTGCTCGCAGGCCATACCACGTTCGTGCCCGCCTCCGAGACGCAGCCCCACTCAGTCCCCTTCATCGCGAATCGGACATTTACTGATCCTGGTTGCGGAGGGGGGTATCTGATTGCAAGAAAACATGCTGAACGGCTGGAGAACTGCCTTCCAGAAGCGCAACGTTCTACATTTGTTGCCGAAATAACTCTCGAGGACGGGAGCGTCGTACAGCAGGGTATCATCCTTTTTTCAATTATCACGACGACGAAATGTCTGATCGGCTCCTCTTACAACTTGTTAGATACGAGCAAAAATGTTGTAGCATCTGTCTACGAGAGACTACGTATCCCAGTAGTCGCCACATCCCACTCTTCCGGCACCAATTCGATCGTCCCCTACCTTTCCCCGCGAGCGCCCGTTTTCCAGCGTGGCAGGGAGGCCGAAAAGCCCGTCTCGTTCCCCCTCGTCGAGGCGCTGGCCAATACCTCGGCGCGGCTCATGCAATCGGGGACATCCGACCCATCCAAATGGATGCAGGAGCAAATGAATTTCAGCCACAAGGTGATCATGAATTCCGACCCCACCCAGGATTATCGTGGCGGGAGTTACACTGGTTTGCATTGGAAGAAGGTCGTGGCAGAGGTCCCCCATGCGACCGCAGTCGACCCAATTCCACAACTGGCGACTTCAGTTTGCTGGTGGCCCAGTTGGATCATCGGAGTTGACCCCATTGCGTATACTTCCCTGTTTAAAAGAGTGCGGGACGCAGCTTTACGGTGGCTGCTGAAGCACCAACAGTTGGGCTGGGATCTCGTCAAGGATCTCAGAGGACAACTGATTTATTTCGTGCGTCACATTCGCTTAGCATTCTCATCCTACAACATCTTCTGACCTTGAATACCTCTGTGATTCTGTTAAAAGGAACTCTGCATTGGCGGCAGGCCTCAGTTTTAACTGGGCGTTGTTTAGTATTCGACTTTGGACTGTGATGTTGTGCTTTAACAGTGTCTTACATATGTTCTTCGTTATGATACTTACAGACCAAGCTCAATGTAATATGAATTTTCGCTGTTGCTTGAGTGCACAGTTTGCGTTGAATTTAATGCATGTTGCAACACATTGGACATGAGGTACGATTTCGGAAGAGTCAGACTGTAGCGGCAGTCGGCCCGCTTCCTCCGCTTCTCTTTCCTTTTACGGACTCGGGCGGTGATTGCGAATGTTTGGAACGAAAGGCCAACCTCCTATCCACCACGATCTGCATCACGTCTCTGGAAGGCCACTGGCTCTCTGCCAAGATGGGACAGGGTTTCTTCCTTCTGAACATGGATAAACGGCTAAAGGGTGGCTGGCTAAGTAAACTGGGAAGCAGCCCCAACTTCGTCGACGGGTTCCGGGTCAGGACCTCACCTGCGTTTCTATCAGTGGCGGAAGCTCGTGGAAAATTAAACATCCGTGTTGTTGATAGGTAACTACTGGTTACTCTTTCTTGTCCGGGCTGCACTTTGCTGATCGACGTGACCCAGACGACTTCGAACTTGACACAAAGGTCTGGGAGCACATCGTCCATGGCGGCCCCTGCGAGCAGACGAGGAGTGGTATCGCATTCTGTCCCGACTCACAAACGAAGAGGGTTTCCGATTACCTAAAGAGCCCGCCGTCCTCCGAAATCTCTCCAAGAAGCTCTATTTCCGCGAGTCTGCACTTCGTGCTTTGAAGTCGGCGTACGCTGACACACGAGTCCGGATGTCGCATGTCAATTTAGGAGAAATTATTATGATGCGCATCTGTTTCTCCAGCGACCCCTCCGTCTCGACACCGTGGCAAGGAGGTATCCACCGCGGAGTGTGGGCAGGGAATCGATTCGACATCGTTGCTGAGGATTGGGTTCCAGATCCAGCGTGGACGGATGTTACAAAGGAGGTGTTGAACGAATTTGAGGACATTTGGTGCGAGGAATACGACTGGTAGCGAGCTGCGAAGAGTTACTTGATTGTCGAGTCCTCGATCCAATGAAATTTAATTTTGCGCTCTGTCTACAGTTCTCTACCGTGATGCGCTGAGGATTTTTTCCGCATTATCGATGATACTCAGTTCAAGTCGAGGACGAGCTTGAAGAGAGTTGATTGGCGAGCACAGCCACGGCCATAACCGCTTCCCGCGATCGGCCTTCAAGTTCTTCCTTCTTCAAGTTCTTGCACGTCTTTTGCTTCTCCAGGTGTTTCTCGGCATTCCTGAACCTCGAGGCTCTATGCCTCGTGAGCCGACGTTAGGCGATCTCAGCAGGAATGCCTCCGTTATCAGCGCAGACTCTGAACCGGAAGCTGAGGGATTGGCCCCTCCGCCGCGTCGGATACGAACCTTTTCAGGCCCCCGTTCTCCACCTCGATCCCCTGCAAGTATGGCGGCGAGGCCTCATCCGGCCCATCTATCCCGCGAGCTTGGATACGAAGAACCTGCTCCGTCGACGTCTCTCTTGAATGGGAAGCGATCCTCGACGCCCTCCGGCAAACCTTCGCTTCGCGACTTCCAATTTGGCAAGACCCTTGGCGAAGGCGCATACTCTACCGTCCGTGAATACACCAGCTGGATACTCCCCGCGTTGACGTTAAACTGTTACAAAGGTCAAGCTTGCGACCTCTCGTACCGACGGGAAACAATACGCAGTCAAAATCATGTTCAAGGTCCATCTAAGTCGGGCGCGGAAGCTCAAGACAGTTAGTGCTGAGCGCAAAGCACTGCAACGGCTGAATGGACACCCCGGAATCGTCGCTCTCTACCATGCGTTCCAAGACGAGTTCAGCTTTTGTATGCGTTGCTGTCTCCTCATGTCTTGGCGCCAGCACTCACATTGTCGCTCAGACCTCGTAATCGAGCTTGCAGCGAAAGGAGAAATGCAGTCCGTGATCTCGCGACTAGGCTCCTTGTCTACAAGGTGCACGCAGTATTATGCGGCGCAAATTGTGGATGCCTTGGAATATATGCATTCCAAGGATGTTATTCATCGGTAGGATCGCTTAAATGGCTTGGAGCGCCGATTGAGGGGAATCCCAGTGACCTCAAGCCAGAAAATCTTCTGTTAGACGATGCTTTTCGGATAAAGATCGCGGACTTTGGAACCGGGAAGGTTTTGGAGAACGGTGGTAGGCGCTGGTCGTTATCGTTCAGGGTATTACTGACGTGCAACAGATCAGCGTGCGACTACGTTCGTTGGCACTGCGCAATACCAAGCCCCGGAGCTGCTCGAGCTAAATGAGACGACGAAAAGGTACACATCAAGGCTCCGAGCCCCACGTGCTGACACATTTCTGGTGCAGCTCTGATTATTGGGCTTTTGGCTGTATCGTGTACCAGATGATCTCGGGCCGCTTCGCCTTCAATTCACTTTCGGACTACCTTACTTGGCAAAAGATCAAGAAAGTCGAGTACGAATTTCCGAACGGTTTCGACGAGCAAGCCAAGGACTTGGTACAAAATTTATTGGTAAGTGCGTGGAGCCGTAGTTGTTTCGGGACTGATCCTTTCGTTCCGTTAGGTCCACGATGCCCCCAAACGCCTGGGCGCAGGTCCTCCAGGCACCCCCAACGATCCAAATGCTTTGAAATCTCACGCGTTCTTCACCCCCATCGTCTGGACCTCCCTCTGGACCGACCCGGCTCCCCCGCTTGAAGCAGGCCTTGTCAAGAAGGAGCATTCAGATTCTGAAAAAGTCTGGGATGACATAGGCGCGGCGTGGGACGAGCTCGTCGGCAGCGACGACGACAGCGATGGGATTGAGTGGGCGGCAGATGCAAAGGATCCTTTGCGGCCTCATAGAAATTTGGATATTGGACCCAGAGATGGCCCTTCGTCGTCGTCTCCTCGAGTTGAGCATGCTGAAGATGACCTTCAGCACTCTATGGAACGTCTCGACATTCGCTCGTCTCGATGAACGCACGGACTCGCTTTCACTTTGGGACTTTGGCTGTTAATTGGTTGCTTGTATTTTTCTAGTCGCTGTATTCTTCTTTATCCCGAATAGGTTTAGTCTCGACAGTTGTGCTGCGCTGTACTGCGGCGAACCTTTCCCATGAAAGCGTATGTGTTTCGTATCCCCTTTTCCCTCTCATCGAAAATCTCTATTCTACGCTTACACCTCGTCCTCTCGCTGGAGTCGCTCTTGTGAGTCTTGAGCGAACATCTATGACCACATTGATCGATTGGAATTGCGCCATTTACACGTGAAGGTGATTCGCGACGATATCAAACTCGTGCTTCAACTTGGTCCGTACCACCATGTCTTCTCCCGAACTATATGCGCTCCCGACTGCGCACCCCCGGTTCTCTACGCGCGCGCAGATTCCATGGCTGGCATTGGCTGCGCTCTTTTCGCCGACATGCACATGTGACTTGTGTACAGCCCGCCTGCCTCGAGGCAAAAATAATAAATTTGCGGGTCCACATTGACTCACAGTTTCTGTCCGTCATGCCTCCAGAGATGAACGACGATATCTGGCGCTGCATTGCCGTGTTACTCCCCCTCGTCGACCTCTTCAGTTTGTGCACGGTCAACCGCACGTTCTTCAACGCCTTTTGGGCGATCACGAATGAGAGGCAATTCCAGGGTGTTCGTTTTGTTGGATATGACAACACCGCGAAGCGGATTGGCGCGAAGGCCCTTATGAAGCGTGTGAAGTACGTAGTTTGGCTTTTTGGCTTAAGTGCGTTGCCTAATAACCTTGACAGGGAGTCTACCCTCGTGGGCTCGGTCCACGTTCAGCCGTGGCAAGTGGAGCCCAAGCCCAAGTCGAAGTCCAAATCATCTTCCTGGGTCACCTTCATTCGGAACCTGCCCCACAGTCGCGTCTCCTCCGTCTCTGGGCTGGAGGAGGCTGTCGTGCAGGTCGAGATTACCAAGCGCGTGAAGAAGCACACTCTGCGCGTCGCGGATACAATTAAGGGTTTTGCTAACCTGCATACATACCACATCGACTGGGATGAGGGGCCTTACCACGCCGAGTTCTTCCCCGCCCTTTTGCACCTTATCATCCCTGCCGTCGGCCAGCGCTTGTCCACCCTCACGCTCAAGATCCCGCTGCAGTACATGCCGTCCCTTCCACACCTAGCTACATCTCTTACCAAGTTGGAGAACCTCGCCCTCACTATTCACACCGGTGCACACATCGCCACCTATATTTCTGAGAAGATGGAGGGCCTGGTGGTCTTCATGAATAGTCTTATTCGTGAATTGCGCTCCCTCACCATCTCCACCACCCCCACCTCCACGCACCTCGACCTTGAACCGCTCTTCCGGCACTTGGGGCACGGCCGTCGCCTCACCGCCTTCACCCTCTGCATACCCTTCGACGGCGGACACCTCGCGGACCCCACATCGCTGCGCCGCTTTATCATCAACCATTGCTATACCCTGGAGTCGCTTACCCTCGGCACCACCCGCCCGACCGTCCGCCCTGTGGCTAGCGCGCGCGCCTCGGAGACCAAATTCTGGATCCGCGACGCGATGAAGAACCACCCACACTTCCCCGCGCTCTCCCGGCTCTCGCTCAGCTTACGCCCCCTCCGCACGGACCTCACACCGCTGCTGCAGTGCCTGAGGGCTAAGCGCGCGCAGCTGCGCGTCCTCAAGCTGTCTGAACGGCCCCTCGAGCACGCGGAGCTCGTGCGCGTGCTCGAGGCGCTCGACTACCCGCCGCACCTGTGCGTCCTCAGTCTCCGCCTGCGGTGCCTCAGCCCGGAGGCCGTAGACACACTCGCGGCGGGACTTCCTGCGCTGTCGGCGCTCGAGCTCACCTTTACCGAGGTGGTGCACCAGGAGGCGGCGAGCGATACGTCCTCGACGCTCTCGCAGGATTCGTATGGGCTCTCGCGGGAGAGCGAATTGGTTAGTCGGTGGCGATGTCTTCCCTTGATGAACGTTACATACTGATCAACCGTTGCCTAGACGCTGTTCTGCCAGAAGATGGAGGGCAAATTCTACCCTCACTGGAGCCTCGCGCGCCTTGCGATTCCTGAAGGCCCTCAAGTGCGATGGCTGGATGCGATGGAGCGGTTGTTCATCCGCTGCATCCCGACGCTGCAAACTTTCGAGGAGTTGGTGCCCTGTGCTTGAAGGTTTTCGTCCAAGTTTTCGTCTTTTTCGTACGGTCCGGGCTCATCGTCAAAATGTTTTCGTGTATCCTAGCTTTCGATTGTTGTACCTGTAGCTTATGTGTAGTAATATTTTCAAAATAATATACTTCCGGTCTCCTTTGCGCGTGTTTGAGATCAAAGCTGTGCTGAAGCTGGGGGAATCTGTATGCACCCTATTTATTCCTAACCACCATGCCAGCCGCCCACCAACGCTTTCCTATCCACTCGGTGCCATGGAGCGACGACGAAAAGCCAAAATTTAACGACCTCTCTGCCCGTCTCAAGTCTGCAATCTCCCGCTTTTCCCGCTTCTTCTCCCCCCGCCCAGGACCTTTGGCGTCCTCCGCCGTACCAGCGTCGAGCTTGAAGTTCGTGCTGCTATGTAGTCTCTGGTACACCTCCTCCGCGCTGTCCTCCAACACCGGAAAAGCCATCCTCAACCAGTTCCGCTACCCAATCACCCTCACCTTTGTGCAGTTTGGCTTCGTCGCGGGCTACTGTCTCCTCTTCATGTCTCCCCTTGTTCGCTTCTCTCGCATGCGGACGCCAACAATGTCTATATTCCGCAGTACGGTTCCCATGGGCTGTTTCCAGGTCGGCGGCCATATCTTCTCGAGTCTCGCCATTTCGAGAATACCGGTCAGCACGGTGCATACGATTAAGGTTCGTTATGCGGCCCATTCACCCGTTAGAAGCCAACCTAACTGACCGGCCCCGCACAGGCCTTGTCTCCCCTGTTTACCGTAGCAGCATATGCGTTGCTCTTCGGAGTTAGCTACTCCAGCAAAACCTACATCTCGCTGCTACCTCTAACAATAGGGGTCATGCTTGCGACCTCATTCGACTTGTCCGCGTCGAATGTGATTGGGCTCCTCTGCGCGTTGGGCTCCGCGGTCGTCTTCGTGAGCTCCAACATCTTTTTCAAAAAGATCATGCCCTCGAATCCGACCGGCGGCATGACCCAAACGACAGCGCACAAGCTCGACAAGCTTAACCTGTTGCTATACTCGTCGGGAATGGCGTTTATGCTCATGATCCCGATCTGGATGTGGTACGACCTCCCGCGCCTCATGTCCAGCTCGACGGTCGCCGCCGCTGCCGCCGGAGGGAAGCCGCCCGCACACTCCGTCGCGTACTACTTCTTCATGAACGGCACAGTCCACTTCGCGCAAAACATCATCGCCTTCGTCATCCTCGCCTCCACCTCCCCCGTCACCTACTCCATCGCCTCCCTCATCAAGCGCGTCGCCGTCATTTGCATCGCGATCGTGTGGTTCAGCCAGACCATCCACGTCGTGCAGGGCTTGGGCATCCTAATGACCTTTACGGGGCTCTACATGTACAATAGCGCAAAATCGGACGTGGAGCGTGGGGAAAAGCAGATGCGCCGAGTCGAGGCCGCCCGGGACTTTGCGCTGCCCACAACGAAGGAGGAGGCTCGGATGATGGCGCCGTCGCCAGAGCCGATAGGGACGGGCACAGGGACTGGGGCCGCGTCGGTTGTATATGGCCGCCCGCGCGCGCCGTCGTACAGCGGGTCGTATTCCGCGCCGCCGCCTTCGCTGTCGCACCCGCACCTGCACGCGCATCCACACGCGCACGCCCAGCCGTTGACAATTCGTGTGACGCCGCCGCCGCCCCTCGCGCCCGTGTCGCCGACGGACTCGTACCCGTCACCCCCGCCCTCGATCGACTCGCCGCGCTCGCCGCCATTACACGCGCAGCATATGCATTTCGAGTCTGCCAGGCGGGTGCCGGCGGCGGCATAGAGTGTCTCGTCGATGTGCTGCAGGCGACCTTCGACCTTCATCCCAGGGCGGCTGGCGTACGTTGTGCGCTCCCCGGTCCTTATCTAGCCCACACATACAAACATACATCATCTATTCGCACCTCAATTTACGTTACATATCTTAGAACTCGGGGTGGTTTTTACAGTTTGGACGGAATCGTTGTAGACATGACGGAATAAACTAATTTAAAGAGCAAAGGGTGGTTTGAACTTTCACGAAACAGGCAACCAACGTCGGTCAGAAGGAAAAGGATTTGGGTCGTCGACGAGGGCATCCAAAACGGCCCAGTATTGCACTCGGCCGGCGTGCGGAAGTTCTGTCGTCTACTTGGATATTCGGGGGCCCGTTGAAATAAAGCACGAATAATAAAGCATACCCTACGGCCCGGGCGATGTCGCTCCGCCCTTGTGTGGAAGTGGAAGATACATGCTGTGTCTAACTTACGCTGATACTCAGCACACCAAAGTTCCTCGAATTCTTTCAACACCTCATCCGTAACGTCCGTCCACGATTGGTCCGCGTACCAGTCTGTGGTAACGATGTCGAACCGACTTCCCGCCCACACTCCTCGGTAAATATCCCGGACCCTCTCCCACTGCAGCGACGACCATTGAATGTCGGGGCTACTGGAAAAATAGATGCGCATTATGATAATCTCTCCCAGATTTACCTGCGCCATCTGGACTGGTGCACTAGCGTACGTCGACTTTAAATCACGAAGTGCAGCGGAAATATTGGTGTTTGGAGAGATTTCGGAGGACGGCGGGCTCTTTATTTAGGCAGTTAGAAACCCTCGTCGTTCAGGAGTTGACGCAGAGGGCGATACCAAGGGGGGTCGTCTTCCCGCCATCGGGGCCCGAACCGAGGATATGTTCGCGAACTTGAACGTTCAAAGTTACCTGTGGCAGGTGAGATATCGAAGTCGATGCCCCGGTTCTTCGCATTTTGACAAGCCTCTATCACCGATAGAAATGCAGGTGCAGTCCTGACCCAAAATTTATCGATAAAATCGGAGCTGCTTGGGAAGCCGCCAAGTAGGAAGAACCCCATTTTGTTCATGGCGGCCCCTCAGAAGCGTGTCCATGTTCATGAGGATGAAATCCTGCATTGTCGTCAAATCGTCGTGAAGGTGGCAAACGAAATTGAAAGAAAGACAGGGGCTTTGATCCCGGAATGAGGTCACTTGGTGATGGCCGAAGATCGGGGACCTTGGCCTTAACCAAGCCTCAACCTTTCTCTTCCAGGACCGCGCGCACCCAAACATATGAAGACCACTAGTGAAACTTCGAAGAGACGCCATCCGCCCTCCACGTTTGTAAACGCTCGTTGAATCGATTACATCACCGCTATTCATCAAGAATATTTTATGCACCTGCTAACCTTGCTGCTAACGCCGCTGTCCTCTGAGCGCTTCAGGGCCGAAGACACACCAAACATGGCAGGTTGAGGGCGTTAATCACCCCGACGTCGTCGTTGCTTGATGAATGGAGTGCCCCGGCTACACGGTGACATGGAAAGCGCACTGCCTGGTTCATCGTACCGGATTCCTGCCATTGTATTTCACGGTCTTAAGATCTTAATACGCGCCACCACAAACACCGTAACCGAGCCTCTTGACACACTAGCCTAAAGACGGACGAATACGGCTGGTATGTCGGGGTATGGAGATTGCGTTATGAATCCTCGTGGCCCTTGCGTCGCTCATGCACGGGTTCGTATGTCGTACTCTATGATCTTCTTTCTACAGCATTCGCGCCAAGTTGCCTGATTTAGCCATTCTGTTACACATAATGTTCATAGCCCCACTGCCGGCCACTGCCTTTTAAACCCGTCCATCCTATTTTCTTGCCCACCCCTAGTTCTTCCCTTCCCATGGAACAAGACAGTTATCCCGCACTTTATGGCGAGCCCTCCCTCGCGGTACCCAGGTGCGTAGACAAGTCAACGAAAACTAGCAAACTTTCAACTTCCTCCAGCCCCTCGCATATGTTCCAAAACGCAACCGACTTTTCTGTCACAGGATCGCGGTTCATAAACGTCCAAGGGAATATGAACATCCAACCAATGTTCAGCCATGCTGGAGTTCGAGACGTGGTCCTTTCACTACTGGAACAAGAGCGGCAAGGGGTATCTATCACGAATGTCTTTGCACGCCTTGTGTCTCATTCCAATTTGGCAGATCATCTCCGGCGTCACCAGGAATACTCCATTACCCCCTGCAGTCTACTCCGAGAGCAACAACTATTGCCACCAGTTGTTGCGTCAGGGCCGGGGCTTCCCCATGTATGTCCCCAGCCCCCAACAGAATCTCCCCGCGGAGTATCGCAGGACAGGCATTGCCATAGGCGACGTCGGAAGAGTCACGCCGGAAGGCGGATTTGACTTTTTCTTCAACATATATCGCTCTGCGAGCGACCCCATCAATGCAAACGTTCCAGAGGACTTTGTTCCATTGTCATCCTACAATCCAATCGATTTGACTCACTACAGCTTTGATTCTGGAGAATACGTCTCGACACCTTCTGTTTATGACATCGATGGTGGTTTCTTAGAGTGAGTCCCATCTGTCGACATCCGACGCTTATTTATTTGATCATATTCAGGCCAACGCCGGGTGGGGAGTTCATGTTCAAATGTCGGGGTCCCGACGGCGCTGTTTTGGCTCTTCCCCATGGTGCACATCTGGAGAAACTCGAAAATCTGGAACGCATGCGACGATATGCAGCGAAACATGCCGAAAGCTGGTACAGATACGTCAACGAAACCAGGGGACGCGGACTTGTGAACGGCAGCCTCTGTTTAATCACCGGTTGCGAGAAGTCTAAATCCTGGGGGATGGCCTCCTTCCAAAACGTTTCGGTGGACAAGGAATTTCCGCTGTCGTTCAGGCCCACGGCGGCCGAGGACAATGGTTACAGATACCGCTGGAACGGCGCCCGTTGCCGCCATAAACAAGCCGATCCCCCGCTGGTTGATGGAACTCCTCTGAACCAGACCACCTTCATTCACGCGTTCACAATCTCACTCGGGGAAGGACTATGGGGAAAACTTTTCGGCGACGTTGAAGTTGCCCAGCTCGTAGACTCCTTCGCTTCGCCAGACAAATTGGGCGGTGGCTTTGTGCCCTTCGGGTCCCAGGGCTCTCGATTCTCGTGGTCTCTCAACCTTTTTGGATTCAATTCGAACAATGGAGGCAGTCAAAGCCGAACTATGGCGCAAGGAAATACCATCATTTCCGATGCCTGTCCTGTCCCGCAGGTATGCCGCCCGCACGCTGGAAAAATCACGCGGCAATCAATCCTGTTTTCCGCCAGATCTTCCATCCGTCTCGAATGATACACGAGCGTATTCTGCGCGAGGTTAGCCATTTAATCATCCGTGCTTTGGGTACTCTATTGAATTTCGTTTAGGTTCCTGGGGCAACAGTTGTAATAACTCACGACGATGACTGGCGCGATATCTTCGAAGACGTATGCATACTCCATTCTATTCCAATTTACATGCGTCTCAATTCACCCAGAATAACTTGCCAATAACTTCTTCACACTTGCAGCATATGATATTTGATCGCTTCAACATAGTCGAAGAAGAAGGTCAGTTCTCTGAGACCTATTATCTCGCACAATTAACTTGAAGCATGTGCAGGTACCGTGTTCCTACGGGATAAATCGAAGAATACATTGCAGGACGCTTTAACTGTCAATGCGGAGGAACCTTTCGGTGAGCTCGTTCATGTTCTCGACGACAAGGCTCTCATGAATAAATACTTCAGCCGCCGTCGAAGAACAGGCGCAAGATAATAGTCTTCCAAACACGTCGTCAATCTCACCCGCAGTTGTTCTCGAAGCGGTTCAGGAAGAACCCTCGATAGAGGAACCGGGCGCGAACCGATCCCAACCCGCCAATGACCACACGAAAATCTTCGGAGACAGCAGAACGCGCTTGTCTTCGCTGTTCCGTAACGTTATTCGGACGACTCCCAAGATGAGCGTCTCTACCCCGGCGCCCGATCCTCAGCCTGGGAGACATCGCAGCCCACAGGCGTCGTCCATGCCGAATAGGCCTCTTGGCTGTAAGTGATTCTTCAAGTCTCTCCAGTTCCTCGCTTGTTTTTCACACAATCTTAGTGAGGAATAATTCAGAAAAGATCATATTGGAGATCGATTCACCAGCGTTTGTGGAAGAGCGACAGCAAGATCACGACGGTGAGTTTATTCATTCTTCTTTACGATACGCAAGATGCTGAGATTTTTTCAGCTGCCATTCACAATAGTCACGATAAACAGAACAATTTTTGGTCGGCATACGAGGCTCTGATTGCTGAGAAGGAGGAGAAGGAGCGCCGCAACCAATCCAAGCTCCGCGATAATCTCATTATTTGGGCCACGATGGCCTGCGTGGCGACTAGCGGCGTCATGGCGCGACTTGTTATGCATATGCTCGGCCCCCTCTTTGTGTCCATCACCACGAGCCTGAGGGATCGCGTCACCGGGCATTCTCATGAGTTTGTATTCCTCCTCGATCCGAGCATCCAGATCATGCTCGAAGAGGACCCGGACATCAGCTGGAGAGTAACGACGGACATCAACTGGAGAGTAACGACGGGCATCAGCTGGAGAGTAATGGAGACGCATACAGCGCACGAGGCTATATCTCGTCGCCTTCGTAGAAGAGGCGCAGACGGGATTCCGGGGAACGTGGTGCGACTTACAGGGTCTAAAGGTCTCCTCCTCGAAAGAGGCGCGGACATCAGCCCACACGACGGGCAGGAGACCGCCCCCGAACGGACAGTCTACACAACATGGCGAATCTGCTGGCCGAGGCTCGACCTTCACAATCCCGATCCTGGACTTGAAACAGCGATGTTGAACGTCCACGTCCACGTCCTCCTCGAAGGCGAAGAAGGCGGTATTTTACATTGTCCGCTTTGCCAGGTACGTATTCCCAAGATTCTCAAAGTTTTAGATACTCAAGACAACTTCGAATTGCAGCGTCTCCTCGACCTCCTCCGAGAGTCGCTGCATGGTACTTCTGGTCGGGATCCGGGCGTGCAAGATGGAGATGGAGACGGTTCAGATGTGGAGAAGTGGAGACGGTTCAGACATGGATGAGGACGAGTATGCTTGGTAACGGTTAGTATTTATCGATATTTATTTTGTGTACAGTACGACTCGAGTCTCGGTATGCAGGTAGGACTACAATTGTGTAAAGTAAATCAGTTGGGAGCTATAAAACGGTATATCGCGCTCCTTACTCTCCTCTTCATCACCGGTATTGCTTCCCTCACACCAAGTCTTCGATCCACCAGATTGGGAAGGCCGCCTTTCTGACTGATCTCCCTCGAATCTGTCCTCCGCATCCTTCGCTCGTTCTTCCTTCGTTGCGTCGGCAAGTCACACGATGGGCACTATATTATCGGGAGTCGGCGAAGTATGCGACGGGAGGCAGTCTCGACAACCACGACGATTCGAAGTAATTTGCATCCTGGGGCAGAAAGCGGAGCGTCGAGCAAAAGTGCTCAAGGTACAGATCGGGAGGAATGCCGAGCGTTACCGGGCTTATGACTTGAGGTGAAGGGCCATCGCGTGGCAGTACGAGTCCGCGCTTAGTGTTGCCGTCGGCACTGCAGCCGAATGGTGCGATCAACTCGGCCGTGTTTGCCGCGTAGCTGGCTCAAAAGAATAGAAGAGAAAAACACGGTCTCTGGAACCCCGCGGCGCGTCGACTCCCAGTTAACTCATAGCCACAAATTACAATCACATTATCGGGTATCAACGCACACTCGGCGCACCGCGGCCGGGGCCATCTTTAAACTGGGTGAACGGCTGTTGCATCAGTGAGCCTTCAGGAAAGGCGACGATCGCCAGTGCGGGCCTTCGGCCCGCACCGGCTTGTGCACTGCTTGTGCACTGCATTGAAAATTTGAACTTGAACCCGAACCAAGACCCTCCTACCACACTGTAACCGATGGCCCTTCACCTCAAGAGGGACTACCAACCTGGAAGCTCAGTGGAAGTCATGAAGAAGAGATGAGGATGACCGGCTGGCTTGTGATGATCAAGGCTTGAGCCTGGCAAAAATCGGCAATCGCAGCGACGATCGCGACCATGGAAGAATCAATACAACTACGCCGAAAAAGTAACCCTGGAAGAGAGGGGAAACACAGTAACCTTACTTACTGAATTGCAAAGATGAAACGGAGTACAGGGCAGGAAAGCAAGGAAAATTCACAGGAAAAATAGGCGTAGGTCAAGGAACAAGTATGGAAAGAATGAAGGCAAGAGAACACGCGTAAACAGAAAAGGCGCTGAAAAGAGACAAGGAAATTTAAAAGAAAAAGAACACGTGAAGTTCCTGATACCGACTAGGGATCAGGTCTGAAACCCGTAATTGAAAGCTACTTTTTTCCCTGCGGCTGTACCGGCCATCAATTGATGTTGAATTCATTTATCAGAACTCCTATCAGCTCTGCGTCTGTGAAAGTAAACGGTCGTGTCGAGGGCCCATGGCGCTGAAAGGTCACCATGTAGGTCATAGCTATTAAAGTGTCGTCACGGTGGTCGTCGAGCACCAATTTATTTTTTCCCAGGCTCTGTAGGCTCACCCAGAGGGCGCTAATAAATTTCTTCCCCGGACGGTATCAGGATTGCCCGGAGGGCCTTGGTATGACGTATTCGACACAGGAAAACTGCTGAAAGTGCGAAGGAAAATGAAACACGTGAGATGACGCAAAGTGACGTATCCGACAAGTTGACGTTCTGTAGTGATCGAAGAATGAGTGAGTGACAGAACAGGGTTTGTGGACGAGTGACAGGCGATCGAATACATCTCCTTTCATTACACTTCGACGCCGACTCGCTCTATTGCCACATACACACTGTCTTTCTTTTTGATTCACTGCTAAATGGCCACCACCACTAACCCAAACACCAATCCATCGTCGTCTAATTCCAATGGGTCCACTTCGGTGCGACTCCTATTTGACCCCAGTCTCGCCACCTGCCCCGACTACTCCACTGCGGCTTACGACGAGTTACGAAACTCCATCGACGGCGGGACTGATCCCGCGGCCGGCATCGCTAAGCTAAAGGCATCCTGGACCAAGCAAAACGATGCGGAAAAGGCACAGTGGACTATCCAGGTGGAGGCGGACAGAGTTTCTGCTGAAGCGGAAGCTACGCGACTCGGGCAGGAAGCCGCCAGAGCGGGGCAAGTTGCCGAGCAGCTAGCCGAGCAGGAAAGGCTGGATGCGGAAAAGAAGTTACCGAAATTGGGTGATTTTGATGAATCCCGTGGGCCTTCTTCTTTCGTCGAAACCAGCATCTCCCCTTTTCCACAGAAGAAACTCGAGAGGCGAGAGTACTGCCCTCTCTGGCCGTTCACCACCGCCGGGCTCAATGAGGCCGCTGCGGCTCTGGTTTCATCGGGCGAAGACGCGTCCTCCATCACGCTGGACCGGACGGACGACAATCATCTCGCAGTCAGGTCCGGCCCTTCTTCCTCCACCCACAAGAACATGGTCCGTGACGAGAATCTCCTCTATCGCGAGTTTTTGCTGGCCTCGCATCGCTACATCAAAGAAATCAAGCGGATAGGCTGGGATCAGAAACACATCGAGGCGTTAACCGGGTTTTTCTACGGTATCGACACCGATCCGATGCGCTCACAGGATCATGGCGACAAGGTGGTTCTAATCTATGCAGACCGCTACCGCCTCGACTGGTTTAATACCCTCGGGGTTCCGGGCAAATCATTCAACATTGCTCAGATCAACCACGCGCTCATGGACAAGATCTGCACCGAGTACTTGAACAAATTGCAACGCCAGACCATCGCATCGTGAGTAGTCCTTACTGTTTATTCTATTATCTTCCCTTCATATGCCCCCTTATTTCTTCTCGATGTTCACGATTTCCTGCTGTCCTTCATCGGCGTCCATTCTTTCGCCGCCTATCCAACACTTGCATCCCCTTTTATTTACGATACTTTTATCCACTGCGTCTCCAAATACTTCTATTCCATCTCCAAACAAATATCTATTCCATCGAAATCTACTCCCAATACACGGCGGCAATCCCCAATTTCCACACTTTTACTCTACCGTCCATTGTTAAATATTTTGCTCCCTATCCCTTTCCGCCCCGATTATCTAATTCTGTTTCTAAAATTCCCGATTTCCAGATCTAGCCAGCTGGTGGTTCATGCTCCTGTCCAGCTGCCTTCATCCAGCTCCAACCCCAACCGCTTCCAGCCATACTCGCCGGTCAGCCCGGCTCGCGCCAAGAATGGAAAGGTGAAAGCCGAGAACAGAGAAGACGCGCCTCAGGTTTTTCAAGGGGGTGCAGCGGCGAGGTCGACTGTCTGTGCCATCTGCCTCGGGCTCCACAACCAGGTTTCGAAATGCCGCTCGCCAACCCTCTGGAACGGGGGGGTTGCCCGCTGCCATCGAGACGAGAGGGGAAGACTTACGAACGCCGACGGGGTCAACATCTGCCTCAACTTTCAACGCAGCGACGGCTGCTCGGGTCGAGCCGGTCCTCGGCATATCCACGAGTGCTCGGGTTGTGGCGCGCCCAATCATGGAGCTGCGACATGTCCTTACCGAGCGAATCTCTAAACCTCTCACGCCCCTTGTCGCGGAGGAGTGGGATTCCGCTCTCCGCAATGCCGGCCTCCTGTCCAGATACCCATCTATACCCAACGGACTCCGACACGGTTTTAACATTCGCATCCCGCTCATTGATTCCACTATCACTCCCCCTAATAGCTCTACTCTACTCGACCATCTCATCCCCTTCCAACAAGTCGTCCAATCCGAATTTGGTGCCGGTCGCTATATCGGCCCTTTCTCCGCTCACCAGCTCGAAGAACTCATCGGTGCCTTCCAGTCCTCTCCGCTCTCTATGGTCCCAAAGCCTCACGAGCTCGAGAAAATGCGACTGGTCCAGAATTACTCATTCCCTCGAACACCTCGACTTAACCATACCTCTATCAACTACCACATTAATTCCGACGACTTCCCGTGTACTTGGGGCACATTTAACGCCATGTGCTTCAAGGTCTCCATGCTCCCTCCTGGTTCCCAGATTGCCATCCGTGACGTCTCTGAGGCGTACAGAAATATACCTACTCACCCTTCCCAATGGCCGGGGACTGTGTTGCGTCTTTCCGGCCGATCTCTTTGACCTCGCGGCGCGCCCTGAGCTGCCCATCGCGGGGCCAGGAGACGTTTTCGCCGCGGATACCAGTGTATGCTTTGGCGAAGCATCCGGGGCCGGCGCATATGGGCTCGTGGGAGATGCCCTCGCTGATATTTGCGTTCCCGTGGGATTGGCCCCAACTCCAAATGGGTCGATGATTCCGCGTTCATTCGGGTTCTACGCGTGTACCTGGATGAGTACAACCGGAGGCGAGCTGCCTTACATCTTTATCTCGAGTCTGCCGGCGGTCAACGCCAAACCGGCGGTCGCTTGTGGTGGGGAGGCGCTGAACTTCCAGAGGGGCGTATCGAGGAGTATGACGAGGATTTTGCCTTTCCCATCCTCGATTTATCACAATCCAGTCCGCGCAGTGACTTCGACGCCCACTATGCCTATAATTTCGATGACATCAATCGCGTCTCGGAACCGCTGGGTGTTCCATGGAAAATCTCCAAGGACATCCCTTTTTCTTCTTCCGCTCCGTTCACGGGCATTGTCTGGGACCTGGAAAAGCGCCGAGTTTCCCTCACCACACAGAAGAAGCAGAAATATGCGGCCGCGATTAGGGAATGGCAATCACGTCGCGGCCACATCCTCTCGGACGTCGAGAAGCTCCATGGGAAACTCATCCATACTTGTCTCGTTGTTGGGATTGAAGGACGAGCGTACCTCACCAGCCTGGAATCCATGCTTAGCATCTTCCGTGACTGTCCATTCATGCCTCGTAAAGCCCCCGATC